>CAUYLG010019914.1:0-50301 GCA_963573385.1 Cacajao melanocephalus
ATTAGCTGGATGTGGTGGCCTGTGCCTGCTGTCCCCGCTGGTCGGGAAGCTGAGACAGGAGAATTGCTTAAGCCCGGGAGACGGAGGTTGCAGTGAGCTGAGATCGTGCCACTGTACTCCAGCCTGGGTGACAGAGCAAGATTCTTGTCTCAAAAAAAAAAAAAAACTCTATTTCAGTTTTTTTGTTGTACTTTTCTTTTTCTTTCTGATTGTCTCTGATAATGTTCACAGATGCTGGCTTGCTTAATTTTTATTCAGGATTTGGTACTAATAACCCTGAGTGAAAAAAATAATTTGGAGACTAGATTCAAGGGTTTATTAGCAGACTTCTCTGTTACATTTCTTGTTGCTTTGATTGGTTCTTCTTCTCTCTTTCTTTGTTTAAAGATAAAAATCAGGTGGAAAATCTGGAGGACTTTGGTTAATCAGACTAGTTAAGAGATCATTTAATGGTGCATCTACACAACAGTAGTTTGTATTTTTTTTCTTTCAACCTTTCTTTTGGCTAAAGAAAAGTTTTTTTTTCCCACTCATGTGCACAATGAATTTTTTGGGTGGTCACAGGTATAGTTCATTAATTGTTTAACAATTACACTACTCCAGGCTATGGAAAAAAAAATCCCACAAATGGAAGTATCAGCCTTATTGGTAGAGTATATTTCTAATTCTGCTTTAACAGTGGTAACATCTTGTTCTCTAAAACATGTCTTCCTGAACATAGCTGTCTGGGTCAGGATTGCTTTAGAGAAGTGCTATCATGTGTCATGAAGTTATACTCAACTAGGGTTAGGCCAGACAAATAGTGTCATTTTAAAGAATCAGAGTGCTGTGGTTTGAGCTATTCTCTTTTATTTCTGATGTCATTTTGTCCATAGGTTTCTAGACCAACTGGGGAGATTCCCCTGTTAAAGAGTATGTGTACTGAAACATAGATTTTTAGGTCATCTGGTTTCAAAAATTGTGTAATAGGATATTGGCATCAAGTATTTGGACAGTTTATATTCTGTCTTAGTATATACCCATTTTTTGGTATCATTTCATTTGTTTCCCCTTAATAAATGAAACCTATAGTCTTCAATTATCTACACTGAAACTTCCTTTTAGACATACAAATTTGCATTTTTTCTTCTAACAGTAATGGTAACAGGAATATAAATTTTTAACAAAAGGTATACTTTTGATCCCACCTGTTTTTACTTTGCTCACTTTATTTTCTTTTTTAATGTTAACAGGAACATCGATAAGTAGTGTAAAAACTTTCACAATGAAATCCGAAGCCAAAGATGGAGAGGAGGAGAGTCTACAGACTGCTTTCAAGAAATTAAGAGTGGATGCATCAGGGTAACTAAATATGTATTATTATTTGGAATTATTTACACATTTTAAATAGTCACTTTTCCCTAAAGAGCTCTTCCTCTTTTAATATTTCTCATTATTCAAAGAAGATATAAATGCTAATAGTGTGACATTCTTCCAGATTCTTCACAGTATTGTTTTACTTTAATTAAAAACCCTTTGGTTAAATTTGAAAAGTAGCAGTTCATTTGCCCTTCTAAGTTGGGTGTTTTGGCTTTTGTTAACTTTGAGGAGGGTTTTTAAATCAGAGATCATCAAGCAGTATCCCATCAGGAATTTTATGTGTCTCAAAGGAATCACAGTATTTTTCACTAAAGTGGTTGGCTCGGTAGAAATCTATGAAGACATTGTAGATTTCATGGTCTGTGATTGCTAAGCCTATCACTATGGAAACCTCTATTCAGTAGGGTTCTGTCACAGAGATCAATAATCTTGGACCCTTTGGCCAAACTAATTAGAGCACCTGCATACCAGCTGCTGTCTGAATATTAATGTTTCACCCTTTGCAAAATGTTCTGTGTAAGACTCTTCTCGTCCCAGTTTTTTCTCCCAGGCCAAAAGAAATACTAACATTTTTAATGGATATAAGAATTTTTCTTTTCATGAATGGAAACTGAACACTGGAAGCTCAAAGTAGAACACCCCGCAAGTAATAATAGTAATCATTAATGTTTATTATTCACTTACTGTGTCCTCAACACTGGGTTAAATACTTTGTGGACATTATTTAATCCTCACTACCACCCTAGGAGATGGATACTTTTGTCATTTCAATTTGCAGATGAGACTCACACAAATTAAATTACTTGCTAAAAGTCACATTGGTAAGAAGTTGCAGAGCCAGGATTTGAACCTAGACAGCCTGTCTGCAGAACTTGCACTCTTAACCATCCTTTATGTGGTACCTTGAAGGTAATATGAAGAAATGCATGCAGTACCTAGCACAAAGTAAAAATTAAATAGATGTTAGTTGTTGATATAGCCACTTGCCTGTTGCTGGTACTATTTTTGGTGTATCAAATGAGAAGCTTTATGCTGATAGATTTGCGCAGTAGATGTTTTAGATGCTCATGTTTGCTTCTATGATACTTCAAAAACATAACCTTTTCTCCGGATAGTTTTCTAATATGGTCATCTTGCCAGTTCATATCAATACTTTGATAAATTGTCTTGGGAAACGGAAGCAAAGCAGAGAAGCAGATTGTGGCTGCAGTGTATCCTTTGTGATTTCTTGTATAGGAATAATTTTTTAAATCAGGAAAATACTAGACATGTATACACACAATTATACATATAAATATTTTCGTGTGTAAATTTATGTAAGTAACTCTTGATACACGGACTTCTTTCTTGATGTTTTAAGAGGTTGAAATAGAGAATTAAGCCAGGCTGGGCATGATGCCTCAGGCCTGTAATTCCAGCACTTTGGGAGGCCAAGATGGGCAGATCACTTGAGCTCAGGAGTTCAAAACCAGCGTGGGCAACATGGCAGAACCCGTTCTCTACAGAAAAAAAACAAAAAATTAGCTAGTCGTGGTAGTCCATGCCTGAAGTCCCAGCTGCTCTGTAGGCTGAGGCGGGAGGGTCACTTGAGCCCAGGAGGTGGAGGTTAGAGTAAGCTGAGCTCATGCCACAGCACTCCACCCTGGGCAACAGAGTGAGACCCTGTCTCAAAAAAAAAAAAAAAAAAAAAAAACAAAAGTAAAATTAAGTCATTTTGGTATCCCTAAAAATTACTTGAAACATTATTTTTAAAATTTTCAAAATATATGGTCAAAAATTATATATTTGTAAAACCAAATGCTGCATGTTCTCACTTAGAAGTGGAAGCTAAATATTGAGCACATATGGACATAAACATGGGAACAGTAGACCCTGCTGACTACTGGAATGGGGAGGGCGGGAGTGGAATGTGAGTTGAAAACCTACCTATTAGGTATTGTGTTCACGACCTGAGTCCAGTACACTCATGAGCAATCCTACACATGTATCACCTGTATCTAAAATAAAAGCTGAAATTTAAAAAAATTATATATTTGTAGCATGTATTCTGCCTTGAATAAAATTATAAGAAGAGAAGGAGAACATTTGAGAAAACAAAGTAAGAGAAGGGGTGAGTCATTAGCATGACTAAGCAGAATAAGACTTGTGTAGTAGTGTGTCATATATTTCTAGTTGTTTTATATTGTTGCCAGTTTACAAATGGGACATCTGAGGGATTGACTCATAAACCAACCAAGCCTTGTCAGGAATTTAGCATGATCCTGTTCAACAGGTTTTGATTCCTTAATGGTATTTGTCTTATTAGGACAAATCTCTATGTATTTATTACAAAACAATATCCTTTTTATCTGACTGTAACATAATACATGCTTATTATAGAAAAATTTACAAAAACAGGATAAAAAGGGAAGTAAAAATCACAGTTTACTATGACTGCTCTTAACATCTACACCACTGGTTCATGATAGCCTATACTTATTTTACATAGTTGAAATCATATGTATGTATAGGTGTTTAACCATGCTGCTTTCTCCTTATAAACATTCCCCCATATCATTAAAAGTTCTTTGTACACTTAATTTCTAATAAATTCCCAACATTTCATTGTATAGATATGCCATAATTTAGAAATACAGTATTTTTTTCTATTAGATATTTAGGTTATTCCCAGTTACTTTTTACTTTATGTTTCACTGAACATTATTTTAGTAGATTAATGTCTCTTTCTAAAGAATTTTTGTCAACAATATAGCATGTATAGTAGGTAGTAGGAGGGGTGTGTGTGTGTGTGTGTGTGTGTGTGTATGATGTCTGTGTTTGTGGAAAAAGTCCACAAGGATTTCCACCAATATTCGATGTTGGTAGTCTCTGGGTTGTTAGGTTATGGATGATTCTGTTTTTCTTGCTTTTAGATTTTTTCGTGTTCTTTACTGGGAACCCATGTTATCTGTATAATTTTAAACCACAAGGATTTAACTCTGAGTAATATTTCAAGTTTATTAGTTGCAAAAATTAGAATATTTTTCTAAAAGTTGAATAATATTTGAAAATGTATTCAGTTTTAAGTTAGATGGAGTCTCCTAATGTTTTTGCTTCTAAACTTAGTTCCATGACTCTAGTTTGCCTGCATAAAATAAATGGTCAGTGTCATTAGCATTCTCTGGCCATAAGGCCTGATCTGCCCCAGAGAAACAGTCTGAAAGTCTATTTATATCCTGCTGCTGGGTATACTTAACAGTCATTCTTTGGCTTATGATTTTGCAATCATGGGCTTTTAGGGATCCTCTAAATTTGATTTTGAAGGAAAACTCACACTAAAAGCTAAGCAATTTTTGAGAAACTTAAACTAGAAAAGAATGTATTGATAAATGTTGAATTTGAGTTAATGAGAACAATATATTCTCCTCATTTTACAGTTTTCTGTAGCGGTAAACTTTGTTCTTGTCTTTAGGTCCATAGCATCTCTGTCTGTTGGAGAAGGCACAGGTGTCAGAGCACCAGTCAGAACAGCAACAGACGATCCCAAACCTAAAACCACATGTGCATCTAAAGACAGTTGGCATGGGTAAGAGCGTCTTACTGAAATGATTTTTATTTTGATGTTATAAAACATTATTGGAATTTCCTTCTTGAGTGTCCAGAAAAGAGTAGGTTATGATATAGAACCTAAGACCCAATGATCAGAGAACGACCTGATCCTTCTTTTGCTGAATTTGCTGAGACTTTCTGTTTGGCCTGGTCCATAGTCAATTTTTATATATATTCTTTGTGTATTTGAGAAGATTGGGACTTCTCTAATTTTTCTTGGGTTCTGCATTCATTAAGACTTCTAAATGTGTTAGTTGAACTTTTTTTTAAGTTTTTGGTCAACTTGACTTACAAATAATAAAGATGTATGTTGAAATATACCCCATGGAAGTGAATTTGTCTATTTTCCCTTTAAATTCTATATTTTTGCTTTATGTATCTTGAGGTTATTTTGTTAGATTTCTATAGCAATGGTTTATTTAGGTTTAGAATGTTTCCTTCCTGAATTGAAACTTTTATTATGTAGTAACATTCTTAATCTCTTACAGTGGTTTTTGTCTTTATTTTTTTTTCTTTTTTTTGTTTCCTTTTTTTGTTTTTTTTTTTTTTTTTTTTTTTTTTTTTTGAGACAGAGTCTCACTCTTACTCTGTCACACAGACTGGAGTGCAGTGGCACAATCTCAGCTCATGGCACCCTTGGCCTCTCACGTTCAAGCAGTTCTCCTGCCTTGGCCTTCCAGGTAGCTGGGATTACAGGTGTCTGCCACCATGCCCGGTTAATTTTTTGTATTTTTAGTAAAGATTAGGTTTCACCATGTTGGCCAGGCTGGTCTTGAACTCCGGACCTTAAGTGATCCAACTGCCTTGGCCTCCCAAAGTGCTAGGATTATAGACATGAGCCACCACACCCAGCCTTCTATTCTTTCAAGAATTCTGTGTTCTTAAATTTTAGGTATGTTTCATATAAATAGTTTATGACTAGGTTTTTTTTTTTTTCTGATTTCTATTTTTTTTTCTTTTTTGCTTTTTTTCACCTTGCCTCTCCTCCTTTAAAAACATTTGTTTGCAAGGATTTTGTTTGTTTTTTCCCTCTAGTGGTTTGGAAATGGCACACTTTGTTTCTATTCTTTTGTTTTTTTTTTGTTTTCCTTTTGAGATGGAGTCTAGCTCTGTCACGCAGGCTAGAGTACAATGGCGGACAGTGGCGCAATCTCAGCTCACTGCAACCTCCGCCTCGTAGGTTCAAGCAATTCTCCTGCCTCAGCCTCCTGAGTAGCTGGGATTACAGGCGCCTGCCACCATGCCTGGATAATTTTTGTATTTTTAGTAGAGATGGGATTTCACCATGTGGGTCAGGCTGGTCTCAAACTCCTGACCTCACACAGCCTGTTTCTATTCTTTCAGTACTTGTTAGCCTTGATTTTACCATGCATGCTTTTAACAAAGACAAAAGTTAATCGTATTTTAGCCCTTCTCCTTAGAACCCTTTTCTTCTGATCTCCTGACTTCCATGATGTAGTTGCCCAGTATTTTAGTTATGTTACTTATTTTTTATCTCACAAAAAACTAGGTTTTATTATTATTTAAGCAAACAGTATTTATTTAGATTTATCTCCTTGTTTATAATTTGTTTGCTCACCATGCTTTCACCTCAGACCTCCCATATATACTCACTTTTTTCCCAAAGTAGTTTCTTTAGTGAAGGTTTATTGCTATTAAATAGGACCTCTGCATTGTGTAACTCCATATAGAATACATTTGAAAGGTGCTCCCAATGTTAAGTAACATCATGTCCTATTGATAAATAACAAACATCTGTATCTATAAGGGATTGATTCCAGGTCATCCCAACTCACACACCCCTCTCAGTACCAAAATCTGAGGATGCTTATGTCTCTTAGGCAGAATGATGTAGTATTTCCATATTACCTATGCTCATTCACCTATATACTTTAAATCAACTCTAGATTACTTATAATACCCACCACAGTGCTTACACAACACTTCACTCACATGGAGTCAGCATGGTGCTCAGAGCACAGCAAATTCAAGTTTTGCTTTTTGGAATTTTGTAGAATTGTTTTTTTCCTGGATATTTTCAGTCTGCTGTTGGTTGAATCCACAGGTAGAATGCATGGATACAGAAGACCAACTGTACTTTGCTTTCATTTATCTGAAAATATCTTTATTTCATCCTTGTTTTTGAAAGATAGAGTTGATATACTTCACATTATATTTCTGGATTGACAGTTTTTTTCCTCTTAGCACTTCAAGGTATAGTTCATTGTCTTCTGGTTTCATTACATTGATAGTGAAAAGCATATCTTCAATCTAATTGTTGTTATTTTGGAAATCTTTCTAGTCTCTGGCTGCTTTTAAGATCTTGTTGTCTTTGCTATTCTGTAGTTTTATGTGGATTTCTTTTTATTTGTCCTGCTCCAGTGTACTTCCTGCATTCATAGATTCTCTTATCAATTCAGAAAATTTCTCAGTCATTATGTCTATAAAAATCACTTGTCCTCTGTTCTCTATATACATTTATTCAAGATTCCAGAATTACTTTCATCTCCCTTAACTTTTACATTTTTTCCAAATCCTTGTTTCTGTACTGCCTTTTAGGTCAGGGGTTGGCAAAGTTTTTTTGTAAAGCCCCATATGGTAAATTTTTTAGGCTTTGGAGACCAAGAAGCAAAAATCCAAGGATATTAATAAGTGCTTATATAAGAGAGAAAACTCCTACTCTACCCTGTTTGCCTGGGGTTGGCCATCCTGGCTGGTGGACACATTTTGTTTTCAGTTGCTGAGACAGTCTCACGATGAAGTGACTAGCCTGAAAGCAGAACCTTGTGGAATGGGTGGGTAGCAAGTAGTGCCATGGTCAGTTTTACTCTCTGTCCCAGTGACACTCAGATCCCTGCATGTTCTTTTCTCCTTCAGAGATCCCAGCACTGGTTGGAGTCTTGAACTGAGATTCTGCCTCTCAATGATCAGCAGTTGCCAACAGTAGAGACCCAACATGTAGTTGTTAGCCAGTGTGGGTGCTGGACAGTGGTGCAGCATGTCCACTGGCTAGGAAGGCGGGCAGGGAGAATAGGGCAGGGGAGGATGCCCTAGCCTGGTCTCTGTGGCTTGCAGTGCTAGCCCACTGGAGCAGTGTCCATAAGCTGTACAAAAACAGGTAGGGAGCCAGATTTGACCCACAGGCTATAGTTTGTTGACCCTTGTTAGAAATAATTCAGATTTATTTTCCAGTCAGTAATTCTTGCTTTAGCTGTCTGTACAAGTCCCCCTTATCCATAGGGGATACATTCTAAGAACCCCAGTGGACACTTGAAACTGTAGACAATATCAAACCCATTTCCCATCAATCAGAACACGTTTTGTTCATGTCTTCCACCTACAAATTTAATGCCTTTTCCATCTTAACTAAGGACTTACCGTGCACTGTGTCTGTAACTTTCAGAGTTTGAAGTGCAACAGCAAGACTATCACAAATTTGTTTTTCCTTTTTCACAATTTTACAGATAAATTTGTTCTTACTGTAGATCCTAGCAACCTCAGTATATGATTTGTTTTCCTTATTAAGTCAAGAACTTTCACCTTTTCACTTAAAGAAAGCCGTCTTAGTTCATTTTCTATTGCTGTAACTCAATACTTGAGACTAGGTAATTTTTAAAGAGACTTATTTCTTATAATTCTGAAGGCTGGGAAGTTCAAGAGCATGGCATCAGCATCTGGTGTTTTCATTGCTGCATCGTAACATGGGGAAAGATATCACATGGCAAGGGGGCTCATGAGAAAGAGCCAAACTGGCTTTTATAACAGAGCTGTTCTTGTAATAACTATCCCTCTCCCCGAATAACCCTTTAATTCATTAATCTGTAGATGGATTAATCTATTCTTGAAAGCAGAGCCCTTGTGACCCAGTCACCCCCAAAGGTCTCAGCACTGATGCACTGGGGACCAAGTTTACAACACGTGAACTTTTGGATGACACATTCTAATCACAGCAGAAGTACTTCATGGCTTTTCTTGGTATACCCACATTGCCAGCATCATTACTCTTGCACTTTGGGGCCATTGCTAAGTAAAGTAAGAGTTACTTGAACACAGGCACTGCAGTACCATGATAGTTGATCTGATCACGAAGATGGCTACTAAGTGACTGATAGGTAGGTAGCATATAACAGTGTGGATACCCTGGACGAAGAGACGATTCACATCCCAGGTGGGACTGAGCAGGATCGTGCAAGATTTCATCATGCCACTCAAAATGGGCACAATTTAAAACTTATCAATTGCTTATTTCTGGAATTTATTTAGTATTTTCACAGCATTGTTGACTGCAGATAACTGAAACTGTAGAAAGTGAAGCCATGGATAAGATGGGACTACTGTGTTCTGTTTAACCTATTCATTTAGTTTAATTCCAAATAAAAAATTTTTTGTTTTTCAGTGTCCTGTTTGGTTCTTGTCTCTAATTCACTTAGCAATTTCGAGTATCTTTTCGTTCATTTCTTTAATTTATTTAAATATTTTATGAATAGTTATCTTACATAGTGTGTCCAGTAGATCTCAGTATCTGAAAACCTCAGGGGTTGTAAGTATTGTTAGTTTTTTGGTTGCTTTTGATTGATTGGCTGTTACCAATGATAAATGAATCAGAAATCTATGTAATAGTAATGGCATAATGGTCATTTGTAACATTAGCCTCACAGTGGTTCTGAAGCTGCTATAGCATATAGAATATATTCAAATTTAGGGCACAATATTTAGGCTTTACAGAATCTGTTTCAGTTGTCTGTCTGAGGTGCTTCCCTCAGACCCTCTGAGAGTCGGGACGGGGCATGTGTTCTGTTCCAAATGTTTGGCCCAAGTGATTCAGTTAAAAAATACCATTATCTCACCTGGTTCTTTAGCTTGCTCATGATAATGTTGGAAGTTTTTGAGACACAAAGACTTAGGCAGCATGGAAATGGAAGCAGCTGCATCTCTTGGAGGAAATTATGACCTTAGACTCATAAA
This sequence comes from Cacajao melanocephalus, assembly GCA_963573385.1. Taxonomy (NCBI): domain Eukaryota; kingdom Metazoa; phylum Chordata; class Mammalia; order Primates; family Pitheciidae; genus Cacajao; species Cacajao melanocephalus. The sequence continues at coordinate 9,913 of CAUYLG010019914.1, forward strand.
TCTGAGGGGAGGTAAATTTCCTACTCTCATAAATAATCTGTTGAGGACAGCTCTGTATCTCAACATCTTCTCGTGTATTTATTTTCCTCTTAGGTCTACAAGGAAATCTTCACGAGGAGCAGTGAGAACTCAGCGTCGTCGACGTTCTAAGTCACCTGTCCTTCATCCTCCAAAGTTTATACATTGCAGTACAATAGCATCTTCTTCCAGCAGTCAACTCAAGCACAAAAGCCAGACTGACACCCCTGATGGCAGCAGTGGGCTGGGAATTTCAACCCCTAAAGAGTTCAGTGCAGGAGAAAGCTCTACTTCTCTCGATGCTAATCACACAGGGGCAGTTGTTGAGCCTTTGAGAACTTCCGTTCCAAGGCTCCCATCAGAGAGTAAGAAGGAAGACTCCTCTGACGCTACGCAAGTCTCCCAAGCAAGTCTCAAAGCCAGTGATCTCTCTGACTTTCGATCAGTTTCCAAGCTAAACCAGGGCAAGCCATGCACATGCATAGGCAAGGAGTGCCAGTGTAAGAGATGGCATGATATGGAAGTCTATTCCTTTTCAGGCCTGCAGAATGTCCCTCCCTTGGCTCCAGAACGAAGATCCACCCTTGAGGACTACTCTCAGTCGCTGCACACCAGAACTCTGTCTGGCTCTCCCCGATCCTGTTCTGAACAAGCTCGAGTCTTTGTGGATGATGTGACCATTGAGGACCTGTCAGGCTACATGGAGTATTACTTGTATATTCCCAAGAAAATGTCCCACATGGCAGAAATGATGTACACCTGATAGCAAGAAGCTAATTCATGTGCTTTAAACCAATGAAGGCTTGTCAAAGAGATTTAGTTAATGGCAGACCTTGTGGCCACTTTGTGTGAGAAGACATCTCTTTCTGCTCACTGTGCTTGCAATAAAAACTTTTCTTGGCATCTCAGTTAATCTTCATTCTTTAAACTTACTCTCTGAGTTCTTACGTACACTTCAAGGCGAGCAGATCAAAGAAAGATCCTCTTATTTAGAAATGTTTCTGGGGAATGAAGAAACCATAATTACTTGAGACTGGCAGCAGTGGGTATATGGTAAAGCCTTTGTGAAATGGTGCATTTTTCAGATTTGTTTAAGGTTTGGCAGCCAAGGAAAGTAAAATGTGATTTTGTAACTGCACTAAACGTTTGTCATGCTGTAGTTGCCAGCCCAGAACATTAGAAGTTACAAGACTGATTTAAACCACCTCTGATTTAATGCAAGATTTATTGTGTCTATAAAGGTTTCTCCTGTTATTGTTAAGCCAGAGATCTAAGGTTTAGATTCCATTTGAATAAACTAGCTGGCCTGCCTTCTATTGTTTGAGAGAGTTATTACCTATCACTAAATAAGCCCTTGCTGGTGCTGTTCATCCTGAGATGTGACATGCAGTTTCAAGTAAGCAGCTTGGAATGGGCTGCTTCAGTTGGAGGGAGGGGGTGTAAAAATTTGAAACTAGTGTGTGTCTTCATCTCCAGCATTTAAAATATATGGCATGTTTTTTTGTTACTTGTAATACAGGTCTCATACCTCAGTTGCAAACGTTCTAAATGGTTACCTCTTTGAGCTGCGCTGTCACTCCAGCAACTCCACAAGAGAATTTTGTGCATTTTGTATCCCACAGATTTGGTTAACCGTTTCAAAATTCCCTCCAGTTTGGTAAAAAGTCTGTCTTTGGTTTCAGCTGGATGATGAATCCTTGTTTTTCAGTTGGCTCTAAAATGAATGTTGGGCATGTTCAGACCCTTCTAAGCAGACCCACCAAATTTAGTGACAGTGTCTAGCCATGTTAGCAATAATGTTAACAGAAGCTTTTGTTTAAATTACAAAATACATTTATATTATTTACTGAAACATTGCACTGGCTGTATGGTTGATTCACGGTCATGGGAGGTGGGCTTCAACAAATAGGTGATTTGTACTTGGGGGAGAGGGGAAGGGAATTTACTAGAAAAACCCTGAGCTTTAAGTAGTGGGAGTCCTCTGCTGGTTACTGGTTTACTGTGGATTTGGTGACATCTGAAGGCTGTGGTTAAAGCAAGGGAGAAAAATCCCTTACAGCTCTAGAAGCTGTGACAGGTATTTCTTAATGACAGAACGGTGCACTATGCAGTATATCTAAGACAGAAATTCAAAACTTTTTGTAAACACTTCCTTACACTGACAAATTTAGGACCTGAAAGGTTTTGTTATAATCTCCAAAAGGATATATCTTAATATTTACCATATTAGAAATTAAGATCTTTTAAAAATATTTAAAGATAACTCATTACAAGTTAACATAAAATTTTTTAATGAAAAATAGCTCTTCAAAAAAACGAAGAGTGGCATTGTTCTACCTTTTTGTAAATCTTTTTGACGTTTGGCTTAATTAGAAGACAGATTCTCATATGTTTCTGCATTCAGTCTCTGGGAGATCGCATATTGTGTAGTCTCTGGCAAACTCTTGTACACTTGTGAGAGAGTGAGTGTGAAAAAGGCAACTAACAGGTTGAATATTCCTTAAATGAGATGCTTGGGACCAGAGGGGTTTCAGATCTCAGGCTTTTTTCAGATTTTGAAAGATTTGCATTACATGCTTACCAGTTCAGCTTCCCTAATCCTAAAAGCCAAACTGCTCCAATGAGCATGTCCTTTGATCCTCATGTCAGCACTCAAAAAGTTCTAGATTTTGAAGCATATCAGATTTTGGATTTTCAGATCAGGGAAACTCACTCAACCTGTAATGTTTCAGTACCATGAAAACAATTTTGAGCTCAGATTTCCTAAAAGGGTTTTGGGGACTTCCAGGGATCCCCAGACCAAAATTCAATTTTCTGGTTGTAAAGGTACCACCCCACTCTCACCTCCACAGCTAATGTTTTGGCTCACCTTAAAAAAAAAACTGGAGAGGAGTGGAGCTATTATAGTTAAGTAGTGAGCTATTCAAGTTCACGTTAAGTGGGCTTAACATGCTCTGAATTAAGACGAGTTCTTAAGCCTTTAAATCCCTTTTAGTTTGCTTTTCAAGCCCGCGGTCTGGTTATTTACTTAATGCTGTATATTAGTTCAGTAGTCACCAGAGAAGGAAGAATGATATGTGTTCTTTTCATACAAAGATGTTAGGAGGGGTATAAGGATTGAAAAGGGCAAAGTTCCAATGACCTAGTAACTCGAAATCCAACTTGGATGAAAGTTTAGGCATTCCAGGTTTGTGGGAATAAGTTGTAAGTTACATACATCTCAGCAAAATTCTTCCTCAAAACATGAATCTTGAAGTCAAAAATTGCTCAGACCCAATTGGGCCAACTTTAACATTAGGGTCCCTCATTGGGACATTTGATTTCCTTTTGTGAATGTGACTTACTGAACTAATCTCCTTTGTCTGATACATGGAGAAAATGGATTCGGCTTATGGATTGAGGGATTAAGTCTCACTCTGATGTTCCAAAAAAGTAACATCCTGATTTCCACATGCCTTTATTTAACAAGTTTTCATTGAACATTCATTCATTCAATAAATATCAAGTACCTACAACACACAGGACACTGTACTAGATTCTGGGAATTGAACAGTAAGCAGAACAATATCCTTGTCCTCAGTAGAAAAAGATGATAAACATGTAAGTGGTATGGTGAGAAAAAGGATTAGGAGATAGGAAGGGGTGGGCTAGGGATAGGGTTGCTATTTGGGGTGGGCAGAGAAGCTGCTGTGATAAGGTGACATTTGAGCAGAGACCTGAAGGGAGTTGAGAGAGTGAGCCACAGGGGCATCTGAGGGAGGGGCATCTGAGGGAGGGGCATTCTTGGCAGAAGGAACCACAAAGATGTCAATGCAGCTTGAGCAGGTGGGGTCAGAGAGAGATGGGCAGGGACAGATCATGGAGGGCCTCGTAGGCCATTTTAAAGGCATTGGCTCCTAGTCTGAGTGAGATAGGGAGCAATTTGGGGGAGTAGAGGAGACATGACCAGACTTAACCTTTTTTTTTGTTTGTTTTTGAGATAGAGTCTTGCTCTGTTGCCCTGTTGCCCAGGCTGGAGTGCAGTGGCACGATCTCAGCTCACTGCAACCTCTATCTCCTGGGTTCAAGCGATTCTCATGTGTCAGCCTCCGAGGTACTGGGGATCACAGTTGTGTGCCACCATGTCTGACTAATTTTTTTGTATTTTCAGTACAAATAGGCTTAATACCTAGGTGATGGGTTGATAGGTGCAGCACACCACCATGGCACACACTATGTAACGAAACTGCATGTCCTGAACATGTCCTGAACATGTACCCCAGAACTTAAATTATTAAAAAGCCTGAGCACCTACATTGCAGCTCATCTGTGTCTACCCAGTGCCTGCACACAGTGGTGCTCCTGGTCTTCCCAGCATCTAGCAGCTGATGACCCCTTCTGAAACCTTTTTTTTTTTTGAGACAGAGCCTTACTCTGTCGCTCAGGCTAGAGTGCAGTGGTGCCATCTCGGCTCATTGCAACCTCTGCCTCCCAGGTTCAAGCAAGTCTCCTGCCTCAGCCTCCCAAGTAGCTGGGACTACAGGCACTTACCATGCCTGGCTAATTTTTTGTATTTTTAGTACAGACGGGGTTCCACCATGTTAGCTAGGATGGTTTCGATCCCCTGACCTCGTGATCCACCCGCCTGCCTCAGCCTCCCAAAGTGCTGGGATTACAGGCGTAAGCCACTGTGCCCGGCCCTGAAATCCTTTTTCAGTTGACTTCTAAAATCCCTCCCTTGGTTCTGCTCCTGCCTTACTGGTTCCTCCCCATCCCCCTGAGTTCTGTACCTTGGGAGTGTCCCAGACCTTTGTTCTCTGGCTTCTCTATCTACATTCTCTTCTGAGGTCACTAGTCACATGGCTTTGCATAACTTCCCTCTCCTGGTGACTTCTAAGTCTGCATCTCCAGCCCGCACCTCTCTCCTGGTCTTCAGTTAGACATCCAGCCACCTACGCAACATTTCTAAATATCTCACGAGCATCTCAGATTTGATAAGAACAAACGAAACTCTCAATTTCCACTTGCAAATTTGTCCCTTCAGCTGACTCCAAACTTATTAAAACCTTTGGAGTCAATCTTAATTCCTGTCTTTTTCTCACACCCTAAATCCAGTCCATCAGCAAATCTCTGAAGGGATTTAGATTAAAATAATTCCAGAACATATTTTATCTCCTGCACCTGCCACGTGCCCAAGCCACCAAATCCATTGCCTGGCTCACTGCAGTAGCCTCCTAACAGTCCTCCTTGCCTCCCTCGGTCTGCACATAGTAGCCAGTGCTCTTTCAAAAGGTTAAGTCTCGGTTGGGCGCAGTGGCTCATGCCTGTAATCCCAGCACTTTTGGAGGCTGAGGCGGGTGGTTTGCCTGAGCTCAGGAGTTCAAGACCAGACTGGCCAAAATGGCAAAACATTGTACTCTAGCCTGAGCGACAGTGAGGCTCCATCTCAAAAAAAAAAGGGATTTCAGAAGGGGGTCATCAGCTGCTAGATGCTGGGAGGACCAGGAGCACCCACTGTGTGCAGGCACTGGGTAGACACAGATGAGCTGCAATGTCTACTGTACAGTAGGTGCTCAGCCTTTTTTAATAATTTAAGTTCCGGGGTACATGTTCAGGACATGCAGGTTTCTTACATAGGTAAGTGTGTGCCATGGTGGTTTGCTGCACCTATCAACCCATCACCTACGTATTAAGCCAATTTAACCCTGTATGCATTAGCTATTTATCCTGGTGCGTTCTCTCTTCCTGCCACCCACCTCACCCACAGGCCCCATTGTTTCCCTCTCTGTGTCCATGTGTTTCCACTGTTCAGCTCCCACTTATAAGTGAAAACATGTTAGGTTTTCTGTTCCTGTGTTAGTTTGCTGAGAATAATGGCTTCCAGCTCCATCCATGTCCCTCCAAAGGACGTGCTGTCATTCCCTCTTATGGCTGCATAGTATTCCAGGGTGTATATGTACCACATTTTCTTTATCCAGTCTATCACTGATGGGCATTTGGGTTGATTCACTGATCATTAGAGAAAAGCAAATCAAAACCACAATGAGATACCACCTCACACCAGTTAGAATGGCAATTACAAAAGTCAAGAAACAAAAGATGCTGGTAAGGCTCTGGAGAAACAGGAATGCTTTTATATTTTCAGTGGGAATGTAAATTCGTTCAACCATTGTGGAAGATAATATGGCGATTCCTCAAAGATCTACAACCAGAAATATTCTCATTACTGGGTATATATCCAAAGGAATATAAATCATTCTGTTATGAAAATACATGCACACGTATGTTCACTGCAGGACTATCCACGATTTTTTTTTGAAAGAAGAAAATCCTTGCTTTAAACAACTCATAGTTTAGGGGAGGAGCCAGAATTTGGGAAGGGGACTAGCCCAGCCGGGAAACCTGCCTGGAAAAGCTTCCTGGGCAGGTGAGCCTCACTCTGCTGAGCCTTTGTGGCTGAGAAGAATTCCAGTGGATTTCTGGGCGCATTCTTTCTCTTTGTTACGATTTTTCAGTTCTCTCCTTTTGAGGCTGCCAGAGAAGCAGTCAAGCCTGAGAAGTAGAGCAGGAAATAGAGGGAGAAAGTGACCAGGGAACAGAACCAGGGAGTGGGAAGAGATCTGGGAGGAAGAGAGAGAGAATAGGATAGCTACCTTTAAAACCAGTTTACAATTATTTCAAATTTATTTATTTTATTGTTATTTATTTATTTATTTTTGAGACAGAGTCGCACTCTGTCACCAAGGCTGGAGTACAATGGCATAATCTCGGCTCACTGCAGTCTCTGCCTCCTGGGTTCAAGTGATTCTCCGGCCTCAGTGTCCTGAGTAGCTGGGCTTATAGGCACCCACCACCACACCCAGCTGATTTTTGTATTTTTAGTAGAGATGGGGTTTTGCCATGTTGGCCAGGCTGGTCTCGAACCCCTGACCTCAGGTCATCTGCCCACCCTGGCTTCTCAAAGTGCTAGGATTATAGGCGTGAACCACCACATCCAGCCTATTTAGTTTTTAATTAATTTTTTTTTTTTTTGAGAGAGGGTTTTGCTCCATCACCCAGGCTAGTATGCAGTGGTGTGATCACGACTCACTGCAGCCTTGACCTCCCAGGCTCAAGCAATCCTCCTGCCTCAGCCTCCGGAGTAGCTGGGACCACAGGCATGCACCACCTAGCCTGACTAAAATTTCAAATTTAGTAAATTCCATTGGATTTTAAAAACTTGGTTTTTCTGAGGAAAAGCCGTTGTAATTCATAGAGCGCCACAAGAGGTCTCCCTTTCCCTGAAATGCACTGGTTTAAAAGGCGGGACAAATGGTAGCTTGTCAGAAAGCTCTGGGCAGGTAAGGCCAGTACCAAATTTAGCAAAGAATTTTACTTAAACTTTTACAAAGTCAAAGTATCCCTTTACCAGTAACTTAGTTTTGCAGTTTAAAAAATGAGACACCACAGAGTAATGAACAATAAACTTGAATTGGGAAGAATAAAGATGCCTTGATGTCAAGATATTTAATATTTAGGAGGGGTTCTCTCTTCCCTCTTTGATGACTATTTTATTAAGCCTGAAAAGTAATTTAGTATGTGAGAGTAATACTAATAAGAGCTAATGCTAATTGTGTGTGTAGTGTGTCCTGAACCTTTTTACAGTATTAACTCTGTAATTCTCACCCAGCCATATAAGGTAGATACTGTTATCCTTGATACCAATAATCCTTTGAGGTAAGGACTTTTACAGATGAAGAATTTGCAGTTTAGAGAAATTAACAACTGGTCCGAGGTCACACAGCTTGTGAGGGGCAGGACTGGGATTTGAACACGTATCTAACTCCAAAACTACTCATCCTGCGGTAAATGGATTCATGAACTTTTATGTTATTAAACAGTTTCTTAATTTGAAAACTTACAGTGGTTTTTATTGTTGTTGTTGTTTTCTACTTATTATTATTATTTTTTTGAGACAGGGTTGCCCAGGCTGGAGCGCAGTGGCACAAATGCAGCTTGTTGCAGCCTGCAACTCCTTGACTCAAGTGATCCCCCTGCCTCAGCTTCCCACGTAGCTGGGAACACAGGTATGCATCACCACACCTGGATAATTTTTTAATTTTTTTTAATTGTAGAGGTGGGGTCTGTTTTCCAGGCTGGTCTCAAACGCTTGGGCTCAAGCAATCCTCCAGGCTTGGCCTCCCAAAGTGCTGGAATTACAGGTGTAAGCCACCCTACCCGGCACCTACGGTGTTTTTAACCAGAGATGAAAGTCAGATTCATCTGAGAAGCTTTTAAAAGAATTCAGCTGCCCAAGTCTTTGCCCAGGATAATCTAATTCGGTAGGTCTGGGGTGGAGCTCTGGGATCTCTCTATGTTTTTAAGTTCTATAGGTGATTCTTATGTGTAGTAACCCTGGGTAGAGCCACCCTAGGGAGCTGCTATGGATGAACAGTGGTTAAATTTAAGTAGCAGTGGCCACCTGGCCCAAGCATATGATTACAGCATTGAATCCTCAGCTCAAACTCCCCTAGCTTCCAGTTTCAGATGCTCTTCCCTCTTCGCTTGAGAGCAGAGCTAGAAAGAAGTTAGTGATTCTCAGAAGACCTCAGTGAGAAGTGGCGAACGCTGAACTCCCCGGGAGTAGCCCTGAGGTGTTCTTAGAAGTGAATTGTGCAAGCAGGCTGCCAGTCAACCTGGCCAGGGCTCACGCCTGACTACCAAGAGGGCACAGTCTTTATCCACGACTTGCTCCCTGTCAGCTTGGCAAATGGACGGTGACAGTGAGCCAAGAAGCTGACTGCTTCTACCTGGTGGTAAAACGCAAATACAGAAGGGGCTCTTTAAGGTCAGCGGCTGTGACCCAGGATGAAACCAAGTCGTAAGAACAGGTAAACCCACTGGAAGGAAAGGAGGGAACATTTTTTACCCACTTCCCGAACAAGAACAAGACTTCCGCAGTGACTTTATGTGGCCTAAGTTATCATGGGGTTTGGAAATATGTCAGACAAGTTTAAAGTCAGATAATTGTCTAATGTTCTCTAGGAGGTACTGTGCTTAGTTCTCTCTTTCCCTTCGATCCCTGTCTTCACACACACTCTCTCACACACCCACATACACAAACACACACACATACACACTCTCACCACACACACATACTCTCATGACACACAACACGCACACTCTCACACACCCTCACACACACACATAAACACACTCACACATGCAAACACACACCACACACACATACCACACACACAGTCACACACCTTCACACACACACATAAACACACATTCGAACACACACTCTCAGCACGCACATACTCCCACAACACACATATACTCACACACCATCACACACGCACACACTCACACATGCAAACACCACACTCACATATACTCACAACACACATACACTTTTGCACTCTCACACAGCTTCACACACTCTCACCACACACAACACACCTACTCACACTCATACATACTCGCGTACAAACACAGACTCTCACAACACACATACACTTTCACACACACTCTTACACACTCACACGTTCACACACGCAGACACACACAGACCTTCCTAGTCTTGGTGGCTCTTACCTTTCCCAGAATTCCTCTAGACTCGCATTAACCCTGGGCTTAGCTGGGCTTTACCATCGTTAGCTCTGGCCACAACTTCTTGCCGTGGAGATTTATTTGTTCTTTTTACTGGAGTTTGGTGGGAACCTGAGTGGCTAGGAATCCACCTAGGCCCTTCTCTCCTGACCCTGCCCTGAGAGCTTTCTGAAGTCTGGCCTCACAGGCTCCTAGGATACTAGAGCAAAAGACAGCTCAGAAAGGGACATTTAAAAAAATCATGACCCTTGAGAATTTCTGAGAGGACCTCATTACAACACAACCCTGGGTTGACAGGAAGGGTACTCCTTTGACCCTCAGGGTCTGCTGGTTCTGCCGCAGGGAGGGCTCAGGGGCCTCAAGGGGTGGGGAGAGGAAGCCAGCAGGACGCCCAGTCTGTGTCTCAGGCAGAGAGGAGGGCAGGCTCCTTGCTCTTCCGGAAGAAAGAGAAAGGGAATGGATGGTTGCTTCTTGCACCAAGTTCTCCCTGGGTTCTCCCAGGTTCCTGGGGTGGAGGGAGTTCTGGGTGTTGCGTGAGCCCTGGACTCAGATTTCGTGTATCTTTCAGACTGTTTCCACAGCCTCACCTCTCTTTCTGACTTCTCTCCTCTGCTTTCGGAAGCACATATGAAACTGTCTCCATTCCTTTCTCTTTAGGTCACCAGATTCCTTGATGGGGCTGGCAGTGGTGCTGTAACCCCAGGTCCCCTTAGGGCATGTGAGTGGTGGTGGGGCTGAGACCTGCCAACCTCCTCGCTCTGGGGGATTTTCAGTGTTCCAGGACTGGGCGTTCCGGTCTCCCTCTCCCCTCCCTTCCCCGATTCCCCGGCGCCCTCCCTGCCCGCAGACCCAGGGGACTCTGAGAATGGAAGGGAGCTCTCACTCCCGGGAGGAAAAGACACCAAGGTCCCTGGGCTGCCTGCACTCAGTTCTCAGCCTCCTTCCTCAACCCTCCAGCCACTGCTGGGTCTGCGGCACGGGCACGATTTGAAATACCCCTCCTTCCCGCTTTGAAGGAGGCTGGGCTGGCCGGGGTTATTTTGGGAGCAGCTTCTGAGATCCAATGGCCTTGTTAGGGCAACACTGACCTTTCTGTCCCAGGAGGAAGGCAGGATTGGAGAAGGGGGCGGGGCAGCGGCGGGGAGACCAGCAGCCCCGCACACCCACTGGGGTGGAGAAAGGGGCCAGCGGGCTGCGGGAATTCAGCCTCAGGCGGGGGCTGTCACCGAGGGGAATTTCCCCTCTTTGAAAAGGCTGGTGACCCCTCCCCTCCACCCATTCCCTGGGCTTCTTAAAGAGATCACACCGTTTTCCCTTGGACTTCTTGGAAGGCAGACTTGGGACTCTTGGTGGGAACTTTGAACCTTTCCTTCCTGCTTCCCAGCAGGCAGCCTTGCTCTGGCTGGTGGAGTCGAGGCTCCCGGGCATGGCACTGACTAGCCGACCCAGTGCTGACTTGGCGCCTGGGCTCTTTCAGCTTCTGCTGGCCTCCTGCTTTCCCCCTCCTGGGGCACAGTGGTGAGTCTGGGGGCCTGGCCCTGAGGGCACTGGAGGAGTGTTGCCGGCATCACCCACGCCCTCTGCACCCACGCTGGAGGACGCGGAGGTTGTCAGGGGCTATGATGAGATGAGCGGGGGCCGCTTTGACTTTGATGATGGTGGGGCGTACTGCGGGGGCTGGGAGGGGGGAAAGGCCCATGGGCACGGACTGTGCACAGGCCCCAAGGGCCAGGGCGAATACTCTGGCTCCTGGAACTTTGGCTTTGAAGTGGCAGGTGTCTATACCTGGCCCAGCGGAAACACCTTTGAGGGATACTGGAGCCAGGGCAAACGGCATGGGCTGGGCATAGAGACCAAGGGGCGCTGGCTCTACAAGGGCGAGTGGACACATGGCTTCAAGGGACGCTACGGAATCCGGCAGAGCTCAAGCAGCGGTGCCAAGTATGAGGGCACTTGGAACAATGGCCTGCAAGACGGCTATGGCACCGAGACCTATGCTGATGGAGGTGAGGCCACCTGGGGGCCTGCAGAGCTGGGGTGGGGCCAGGGAGGGTGAGGAACACTGGTGGAGGGTGGGAAAGGTGACAGGCAATTGGCACAGAATCAGATGGGCTAGGATGTGCTGTGCTGTGTGGCTTTGGGCAAGCTGCTCCACGTTTCTGAGCATCTATTTTCTTGTAGTAAAGGTGGAGCTAATAAAGGAGTTAATGAGAGGATTGGCAGGACTGCTTAGTACAAAGCCGGCCGTGTAAATGCACACTCAACACACATTCGATAAAATGTAACTACCGCCGTTTACATGTTCAGCATGTCCCAACATAGATAGCCATGTAATATACTCTAGCAGAATTGGGGTAAGTCTCAACCTTGCCATGAAAATTATTTTCAAGCAATAGATCATGAGGAGTATTCATTCATCCACCAACCCATCTACCCATCCACCCATCCATCTATCCATTCATCTATCTACACACCAATCCACCCACCTGTCCATCCATCCACCCACCCACCCACCCACCTACTTGCCCATCCATCCATCTACCCACCTACTTATTCATCTTTCCACCTAAACATTCATCATTTGGTTTTCTGAAAAACCAAAAAACAAAGGCATGCAGACAAACAGTTATACGTATTAGACACAAGTACATATAGAATGCTGGGGCAGAAAGGAGCATTTAGATTTGAGGAGGTCAGGAAATACCTTAGCAGAGCTGACGCCCGAGCTTGATCTCTATAGGAGAGTTACATTTGTGAGGGTGGGCGTGGGGCAGAGAGAGGAGTGAGGACAAAGCTCAGAAGCATGAGAGTAGTAGTAGGTTAAAGAAATGGAGAGGAGTTTTCTGTGGCAAAACCGCCCTGTGGAGTGGCAGAGCAGACGTCATTACCTAGTCCACGGTGTGTAACACTGGACATATGACTTAGCTGGGCCATAGTTTCCTTATCTATGAAATGGGCACTTTAGAATATCAGTACTGCTCAAAATGTGGTCAGTGGACAGGAAGCATCAGCACCATCAATCCATCAGTTAGAAATGCAAGTTCCGTGGCCCACCCAGACCTTCTCTTCAGAATCTCTGAGTGTGGGCCCAAACACTGCTTTCACAAGTGTATCAGGCAATTTTACACATATTAGAGTTTTAAAAATATTGATTTAAATTAGGGCCTAGCAAACCATGGGTCACGGGGCAAACTGGCCTACCGTAAGTTCTGCACAGCTTATAAGCTGAGAGTGATGTTACATTTTTAAATGTTTGGGAAAAAAAAAAGAACAGTATTTTTTTGACACATGAAACTATTTAATTATTTGAAAGCCCCTACATAACATCCTCAATTTTGCTTCTTGTCCTGCAAAGCCTAAAGTATTTATTATCTGGCTTTTTTTTTTTTTTTTTTTGAGACAGGGTCTCACTCTGTAGCCCAGGCTGGAGTGCAGTGGCACAATCTCAGCTCACTGCAGCCTCTGCATCCCAGTTTCAAGTGATTCTCCCATCTCAGCCTCCCAAGTAGCTGGGACTACAGGCGCCTGCCACCAGACCCAGCTAATTAAAAAAAAAAAATCTGGTAGAGATGGGGTTTTGCCATGTTGGCCAGGCTGGTCTTGAACTCCTGACCTCAAGTGATCCACCTGCCTTGGCCTTCCAAAGTGCTGGGATTACAGGTGTGAGCCATCATGCCCAGCCCTTCCTGACTCTTTACAGTGAAAGTCTGCTGGCTGCGGCTTTGAGTGGTCATTCAAACTCTTTCTGACGCAGGATAATTCTACAGAGTCTTCCTAATGAGCTGCATTGGAAAGAGGAACCCACACAGATTACTCAAAACTGGCTAATTTTTACAAGTGACATTTGGCGTCAGAAGGCATTCGTAGAATATTGTATTCGTCACTAGTGTCTCCTCTTTTTGACAGGGGACAGGAAGTGTGGGAGTGGGACTGGGACCAGAATAGCTGGAGCAGGAAAAGGCCTCAGCCAGCCCAGGGAGCAAGGTTTGCTGAAGCCGAGGCCCTTGGGCACGTGGACGGCAGCCTCAGGTGCAGGATAGATTTGCATCTGGGCTGCCAGTTGATGAGTGTTTGGGTGAGGGCCTGCCCTCGAGACCATGTCTGGATGGTAACAAGGTCCCTGGAGTTTCTGCAGGTGTCTTTGGCTGCTACCCAGCAGGTTGGGAACTGAACAGCCCTGGGCACAGATTCTGGCTCTGCTACTTGCTAGTTGGGTGACCTTGAACCTTTTCTGAGCCTCTTGAATCTAGTACAATTTGGTTCACCAGATGTTTCATGCAGGCACAGTGCTAGACACTGGGGACAGAGCAGAGGGCAAGCCTCAGTTTCTCTGGCTACAAAATGGAGATAATCCTTGCGTGCTACACAGCGTCAGTTACCTATGCACAGTGGTGCACTGTAGGCATGCGTAGAATGTTCCTTCCGGTCCCTCTTCTCTTCAAACCAAGGTGTGTATGTGTGTGCCTGTGTTCATGTGTGTCTCTGTGTGTGTGCATGTGTGTGTCTCTGTGTGTGTGTGTGTGTGTTGCAGGTCTGGATGTGAGTCACAGGACACAAATTTCTGGGTCAAAGTGAGCATAGGACACCACAGGCTCATTTCCCAATATGTCTAAAAGGGGAAAACCTATTCATTCATTCATTCATGCAACCAATATTACTGAGCACCTGGTCTGTTCCAGGCACTGCTTCACAGCAAGTTCTAGGGCTGGGACAGTGACCAAGACAAGGTCCTCAAGGAGCTCCCTGTCCAGTGGAGAAGATGGACATAAGCCAGAAAACAAACATACATGTAATGTCTAGAAGTTACAAGTGTTATGGAAAAAACTGACAGAAGCGGAAGAGGATGGTGTTCTTAGATGGAGTGGTCTCAGAAGCCTAGAGAGGAAATAGGTCCCCTCAGGCAGAGGGAATCCCATTGCAAAGGCCCTGAGGCAGGGCTGGGCTTGGCGTGTTTGAGGAACAGCAAGAATGCCAGAGTGAGTGAGGAGTGCAACAGTCGTGGGGCTGGGCCAGATAACACAGGATCTGCAGGCCCTGGGTTTATCCCATGTGTGCCCAGGAGCTCTTCAGGCCAGGTGACCAGAAGTCCTGCTGTCTTAGTTTGTCAGAAGCTCAGACTTCTCCCAAATGAGACGACCCCACATCCAGGGGCCCTGGCAACCTCACAGATTCTCTTTCCCAAGCCACACACGAGGTGTAACTCTCCAAAATTAGATGTGGCCACCGCTTCGGAAAATCTCTTTAATCAACCTGTCATCAGTCCCCAGAGGATTTGTTAAGGATCTGCCCTCACCCTTTCCCCCAACCTGGGTATTGCTGAAGGGGGGAATATGGACAAATAAGATCCTATGATTAGGAAAGTCTGGGAGTCAGACAGCCCTGGGTCATTCCCCTGGCCCTGCCATGTTGTTTAAACTCACTAAGTCCCTTATCTATAAAATGGACCTATCCCAATCTCTCAAAAGACTTTTCATGGGATAAATGAGTACTCAGTGAATGGTTGTTGCTACTATTACTATTACCTATATATATATATATATTTTGAGACAAAGTCTCGCTCTGTCATCAGGCTAGAGTGCAGTGGTGCAATCTCGGCTCATTGCAACCTCCACCTTCCAGGTTCAAGTGATTCTCTTGCCTCAGTGTCCCAAGCAGCTGGGACTACAGGTGTGCGCTACCACGCCCAGCTAATTTTTGTATTTTAGTAGAGACAGTGTTTCACCATGTTGGCCAGGATAGTCTTGATCTCTTGACCTCGTAATCTGCCCACCTCGGCCTCCCAAAGTGCTGGGATTACAGGCGTGCACCATTGCACCTGGCCACTATTACCTATTATTAATCCATCCGATAAATATTTTTTTAGTGACTATGATGAAGCTAGCACTATGCTACACCGGTGGTGTAGAAATAAGCAGAAGAGAAACGCTCCCTGCCTCCACAGCAAATCTAACAGGAAATTGTCCTGCAGTACTGTGTCGGATGATAGGTAGGGACAGACAGGGGAGTAACAGAACCAGAGTGGGCAGCTGAGCAGACACAGGCATTCAGGGAGGCTTTCTGAAGTCATTTGCAAGCTGAGCCCCGATGTACGTGCAGGAGTGAGCCAGGTGACAAGGACAGAGGAAGACTCCAGGACCAGAGGACAGCATGAAAAAGCTGGGAGGTCCAAAACTTCCCACTCAGCTAGGAGATAAAGCTGAAACTTGCATCTTGTCCTCAAAGGTTCAGAAGTCTTCTCCACTGCTCCCCTTTTCTTGTAGTCAAATGTTACCAAGAAAACAGCAGTTTTCCAAACTGGAGATGTCAACTCATTAGTGGATGGTGAAATCAATTCAATAGGTCAGGACCTGCATTTTTCAAAAGGAAAAGATAGAATAGAATAGAAGTATTAGAGTATTTCACAGAATAAGATAAAGTATTATTTTCGGAAATATTTGTTCAGTTGGGGATGTGTATATACATACATACATATATATATATACACACACACACACACACAATGTGTGAGTGTGTGTACATTTAAAAGCGTCTGCATTTATGCGTGTTTTGCGATGTAAAATGTATTTCTAACTGCAAGTCATGGTCAAAAAGTCTGACACTCACTGTTCGAAGGTGACTTCACTTGGCATCTTCTTGGAAGCCCCTGACATTCCCATCTCCGCAGACCCCTCCCTGTGTTCTAGGCTTTTTCTCTGGTCTGAGGATAAGCTCTTCAGCTCTCAACTTGGAAGGGGAAGGTGGGGCTGGTGCAGGAGCTCTGGCCTCCCAAACCTGTTGTAAGCTGCTTGGCACCCCTCCCCCTCCTATAGCCCTCATTCCTCCCCGGCCATATATAGCAAAGCTAAAAACAGCTGCTGACTTAAAGCACACACACACACCCCAGCCCTGAAAGAGTAATGTGCTTGTTGCGTGGCTGGCTGGCTGTTCCCACCAAGACACTCATGGACTCCAGACCTCCTAGATTCTGTGGTGCTTGTTGTTTTCTGAGGTTCTTGGTTCTGGGGCCCCTGCTTTGGCCTCAGAGACCCATAAATGCCCTGAAATTTCAGGCATGATGTGCACATATGTGCAAGACTATCTGTGTTTTTCTGGGAGGCATTTTCTCACATAGTCTCAGGTTCTCCAAGTCATCTCTTGCTCAGATAAGTTCCAGAACCACTGATGACTTTAATAATCCCTTCCCTGAAATGTGCACTGGAGGAACCAAGCCTGAAGTTGACTTTTTTCCATAAAGCTAATAAAAATAATAACAGTAAGGCTGAGGTGGTCAGATTGCTTGAGCCCAGGGGCTCTAGACCAGCCTGGGCAACATGGTGAAACCCCATCTCTACAAAAAAGAAAAATACAAAAATTAGCTGGATGTTGTGGCACATGCCTATAGTCTCAACTACTTGAGAGGCTGAGGTGGGAGGATCACTAAAGCCCAGGAGGTCGAGGCTGCAGAGAGGCATGATCACATTACTGCACTCCAGGCTGTGCAACAGAATGAGACCCCGTGTCAAAAAAAAAAAAAAAAAAAAAGCAACAAATAATAATAATAGTTAACATTTTTGCTAAGTCCCAGGCATCGTTCCTAGCACTTGAGTTATGTTGTATTATTTATTTATTTATTTTTTAAGATGGAGTTTCACTCTTATTGCCCAGGCTGGAGTGCAGTGACCCGATCTTTGCTCACTGCAACCTCCGCCTCCCAGGTTCAAGCTATTCTTCTACCTCAGCCTCCTGAGTAGCTGGGACTACAGGCATGTGTCACTACGCCCAGCTAGTATTTTTGTATTTTTAGTAGAAACGGGGTTTCACCATTTTGGCCAGGCTAGTCTCGAACTCCTGACCTCAGGTGATCTGCCCGCTTCGGCCTCCCAAAGTGCTGAGATTACAGGGGTGAGCCACTGCGCCTGGCCTGTTGTGTTATTTAAATCTTCACACAATAATCTCATGCAGAAGCAGTTACGACTCCTGTTTTACAGATCAGGAAACTGAGATGGAGAGCATGCTAGTACCTCACTCAAGGTTGTCTAGCTAATAAGAAGCAGAGATGCAGTTATTATTGATAATAATAACTGATCATTAAATATTTTGTATTATAAATATTTTAATACATGTAAGCCCTGATACAAAATGGGACATGCTGGGTAATTTGTGAGACCCAGTGCAGAATGAAAATGCAGACCTTTTCTTTAAAATTATTAAGTATTTTAAGATGGGGACAACAGAGCATTAACCCAGATGCAGGGCCCTTCTGAGTGCTGTGTCCTACAAGACTACATAGCTCCAGCATCCACAAAGCTGGTCTCGACAATGGTAATAACTGTACCTGGCTACTAGTAATGTGCCTTTACTATGTACCAGGCTCTGGCTAAGAGTCTTATGGGCATTGTATTACTTGGGCTTCCTCATAACCCTCTCATCTACTACCCTAGTGGCTTTTAAACTGTCATAATTGCAATCCCACTATAAGATATGTATTTTATTCCTTCTCTGGGAAGTGAATGCAAAAAAAAATATGTATTTTACATTCTAATTGTATACCTATACACATCTAAAAAAGTATAAAACTGAAACAAGCCATCGCAAAAAAGATTTTCCTTCCTAGGTACAATGCTTGCTGTTTTCTCTTTTATTGTGTTTTGTTGAGAGAATTAAATGAGGCCCTGATCCACAGAAAGCTCTTAGAACAGGGTTTGGCATGTGTTAGTGCTTTTATTATTATTATTACATGCTGAAAAGTTGAGACTTCATGTTTAATTATGACAATTGGGTCAAAAACCAAGCTTCCGCTTTCTGTATCCAGTTTTCTTTCTTCTACTCAAAGCTTGTGACTTAAGCTGATTTTAGTCCAATTGACTCTGAACACAGGGGCTATGTGATTTTGCCAGGCAGAGGACTGAGCAGTAAGTACCTGGTGTCACATTCTCTGGGCCTGTGATATGTGTTCCTTACAGAGACAAGCTTGAAAGAACTTAACTTCCATATTTATTTATTCATTTTCATAATAGAATATCTTTTCTATTGGTCAGTTTCTCCATCTTTATGCCAATGACATGCTGCCTTGGTTACTGTAGCTGTATATTGCCATAAAATCAGAGTAAATTCTTCAACTTTGCTCTTCTTGTTCAACACTGGATTATTCCGGGTCACTTCCATTTTAAAATCAGGTTCCTCAGCCTGGGCAACAGAGTGAGACCCTGTCTCAAACACAAAATAAAACAAGATAACCAGCTTCTTGATTTCTGAAAAAGGCCTGCTGGGATTTTGATGAAGATTGTATAAAGTCTATATAGATCAGTTTGAGAGAATGGACATCTTATTAGCAGTGAGTCTTCCAACCCATGAACATGGTATACATCTCTATTTGTTTAGGCTTTCTTTAATTTCCCCCAGCAATGGTTTAGAGATTTCAATGTCTTACTCATCTTTTGTTAATTTTATCCCAGCGTATTTTAGTTTTTGTGATGTTGTAAATGGCATTTAACATTTTATTTTCTCAATTGTTGGCTGCTAGTTTATAGAAATACAACTACTGTTGTATATTGACTTTGAATTCCTTTACCTTGCTCAGTTAATTTCTTAGTTCTAGTGGATCTTTTTGTTTTTGTTTTTCGCATTAAAAGGAATATCTTTTAAATAATTTGTTATTAAAAATCAAGTGTGGAGGCCCTGAGGGAATCTGATATTATAAAGGAAGACATGTGCTATTTAAGCATCTGAGACTTAGAGTAGCCAGATCTGGGTTCAAATCCCAGTTGTGCCAGTTCTTAACCATGTGAACCTGGGCACACCATGTAACCTCCCTGAGTTTCCATTTCCATTTTTCTTTTAGGGATGTGTTAAAATCTCCCTCAGAATATGGTCAAGACAAGGAAACAAGATAATACATGTGAAGCATACAGGAAATGCCAAAATATGTGTTTCTGTATTTCCTTCACATTCCAAAGGGTGAATTAATTCAGGATGGCCTGAACCATAGCTGTCCCTGGCTTTGGGAGGATATTTGAGGACAAAAA
Source organism: Cacajao melanocephalus (assembly GCA_963573385.1). Classification (NCBI taxonomy): domain Eukaryota; kingdom Metazoa; phylum Chordata; class Mammalia; order Primates; family Pitheciidae; genus Cacajao; species Cacajao melanocephalus. Next base: position 29,508 of record CAUYLG010019914.1, read on the forward strand.
ACTTGGGAACAGTGAATAAGACAAGACTCTGATTCGCTTAGTTCTGCCTTGATACCTGCCAGTGTAGACGGAATCCATGCCAGACACGATTCCATTTCCAATGTAGAATCAGCATAATTTAACCTCATCTTGGAAATCTCATGTCCCAGTTCACAGCCAGGTATCAGCGTGACAGTCAGCTGAGCTGCTGTCTTGGCAGCTTCTGGGCATTCTACAGAGACCCCAGGAGAGCACAGCAGACCCTTGGCAGGACAGGAAAGCGGACATTATTAGTCTTTCCTCTCCACAGCCTTGTTTGCAGTGATTCATGTGTCCGATTGGCCACATCTCCCAAATCTCTGCAGACGTGCCCCTGTCCAAGGCCAGGCCTTTGGGATTCATTGAGCTTGCTTGTTTCCAGGGCTTACTAATTCAGTGCCCAGCAGCTGTTCCCTGGAGCAGGCCTTGCCCTCCACACCCTTGTGAGGAATGTCGAGTCTTATTTTCTGAGGGCCTTGGTTGAGGGTGGAGTGTGGGGCGAGGGGGACATGGTCGCTTCCTGCCATAGACTTCCTGCCATGGAGGGTTATCCTTGTTCTCACCTGTCTCTTCCCGAGCTGAAGCCACAGAGTAGGGGAGTAGTTAGGGCTGGCAGTCCTCCCTCCTGTGTAACCTTCACTCTCTGCTTGAAGGGAACCGATGATTGTTGCCTGGCACAGATCTGTGCTGGCAGAATCCACAGAGCAGCCCAGGTGTGCTAGGAACTCCAGAGTGACCCCTGCTTTGGGCCAGGAATGAGCCCCTTGTGCCTGGAGGTCTTCCTGCCAATGCTGGCTGGCCATTGCTGTGGATGGGGTAGAGTTGGGGTCACACATGGAGGCCGATGGCTACATGCAGCCTCCAGGGGATACTCTATGGCATGCACCATGCTTTTATTATTTCTATTTTTAATTAAATTAGAATACTTTGTGGGTACTTTTTTATTTTTTATTTTTATTTATTTATTTTTTGACGGGATCTTGCTCTGTCTCCCAGCCTGGAGTGCAATGGTACAATCACAGCTCACCACAGCCTCGACTTCCTGGGCTCAAGCGATCCTCCCACCCCAGCCTGGGAGTGCCTAGGACTACAGGCACATGCCACACTGCCTGGCTAATTTCTTTCTAGAGACAGGGTTTTTCCATGTTGACCTGGCTGGTCTCGAACTCCTGAGCCCAAGCCATCCACCTGCCTCAGCTTCCCAAATTGCTGGGATTACAGGCATAAGCCACTGTGCCTGGCCTATGGTGTACCTTTTAGCACAGTAATCTAATTTAACATCATCAGTGACAACCTACAGTACGTACCCTTGACGGGATGTACGGAGAAGGCCAGCACTTTAAGAGGCTGAGACAGGAGGGTTGCTTGAGCCCAGGAGTTCAAGATCAGCCTGGGCAACATGGTGAGACCCTGCCTCCAGAAGAAAAAAAGAAAGAGACAGGATCTGACCCCTTGGATGAGATTCTTTTAGCTATGGTGTTGAGAAGAGGCTGTTTTGAGAAGACAGGTATTGAGTGAGGGGGAGGGGCATGGAGACCAACTAGTGAGTTTATTACAATTATTATTGGTGAGATGATGAGATGATGGTGGCTGGCACCACCACCTTGCAGCAGCAGAGGTGGTGAGAAGATGCATTTTGAAGTAAGAGCTTACAGACTGGATAGGAGTGAGAGAAAGAGAAGTCATGGATGATCCCAAGGCCTTGGCGTGAGCCATGGAGGGATGGTGCCGCCATGAACTGAGATGGGATGAGGGTTTGAGGAGGGAAGGTCAGGAGTTCAGTGCTGGACACCATGGGTGAGAGATGCCTGTTGGAAGTGTCCGTGGGCGTTGGGGTTGTGGGCAGGCCTGTGCACAGGTAGGTGGGGCTCCCTTTAGATCCTCTCCCCTTGACCTTTCTTGCCTCCTGCACACACACAATCATTTCTAGTCCCCAGGGCCCTAAGGGCTGCTGAGCTGACCCAAGGCCTGGAAATGGGGCTATCCCCCAGGCCACAGGCTCCTGTGCTGTCAGCACCCAGGCGATGCCTCCTGGTTAATCCTCTGCTTCTGGTGTGAGCTACGGGGCATCATCTGGGGCAGCAGCCTCTGGATGTACGGGTGGTGGAGACTGTGGGCTCAGGGACTTGTCATCCACCCGCTGCAACCTGACCCTGCTCCCGGGAGCTGGTCCCAAACCTCCTCCGCTTTGGGTTGTCTGTTGGTGATCCCAGGAAACCAGAGACTGTGGAGATTTGATGGACAGCAGCATTTGGAAGCCATGGGAAGGGACTTTGGTGCCAGCCTTGTAGGCGAGCCAGGGAGCAAGGCTTTGGAATTGTTATGAGAAAAATGTAATGCAGTCTAAGTGCTCACTGAAGGGTCTGTTAAATTAATTTATGATGCCATGAGATGGAGTAATAAAGGCCTTTAAAAAGACAGAGGTGGACCCACTTATATTCATACAGAAAGAAATCTAAGGCATTGTAAGTGAACAAGAGCCATTTGGCAAATATTTATTGAGTGCCTGCTAGGTGCTAGGTAGTGTTCTCAGAGATGGGGGCAGTGGTAGACTGGTGAACAGCTAAGCTTTTGTCTATTTGTGATAAGTATATGGTTGCAATTTGGCAGAAGAAGGTCTGGAAGGATCTAAATCATTAACAGGAGTTACCCTGGGGAGACCAGATAGAGGTCTTTTCTTTTATATACTCTTCTGTTGTTTGGATTTTTTGCAGTGAGCATATGACTTTTGCAATATATATTTTTCTTTCTTTTTTTTTAATGTGAGACAGAGTCTCACTCTGTCATCCAGGCTGGAGTGCAGGAGGCATCTTGGCCCACTGCAACCTCCATCCCTGCACGGGGCTCAAGCAATCCTCTCACCTCAGCCTCCTGAGTAGCTGGGACTACAGACATGCACCACCACACCCAGCTACTCTTTTGTATTTTCAGTAGAGATAGGGGTCTCATCATGTTGACCAGGCTGGTCTTGAACTCTTGAGCTCAAGAGATCCACACACCTCAGCTTCCCAAAGTGCTGGGATTACAGTCATGAGCCACTGCACCTGGCCCAACTTTTGCAATTTTTATTTTATTTTTAATTTTTAGTTAATTCATTTTTTTTTTTTTTTTTGAGCCGGACTCTCACTCTGTTACCCAGGCTGGAGTGCAGTGGTGTGATCTTGGCTTACTGCAACCTCTGCCTCCTGGGTTCAAGCGATTCTCTTGCGTCAGCCTCCCAAGTAGCTGGGATTACAGGCAAGCATGACCACACCTGGCAAAGTTTTGTATTTTTAGTAGAGACAGGGCTTCACCATGTTGGCCAGGCTGACCGCGAACTCCTGATCTCAAGTGATCTGCCTGCCTCGGCCCCTCAAAGTGCTGGAATTACATGCATGAGCCACTGCACCTGGCCCAACTTTTGCAAGTGCTTCTGCCATGTAAACGGTATTTACATGTAGACATAACAAGAAGCTGTCAGGATGCAAAAAGGGTTGGGAGTGGGGGTGTCTGAACACAGTTTTCCAGAATCTAGGCTCAGAATCGTGGATGGTCTCCCTTTGTTTCTCCCCACTCTGGGTGCTCAGCTTTTCAATGCAAGGCAGTGTTGAAAGAGCAACTGAGGCGAGGAACCTGTTTCTCAGTCTCAGCTGAGCTACTCCCGGGCTGTGTGGCCTTGGGCAGGTCCCTCTACCTCTCTGAGCCTGAGCTTCCTCCCTGTATAATGAAGGGACAAGACTACACTTACCCATAAAGGTAAGCAGATTTAGCCACGCACAACACTGGCTAATTGGCCGTGGCTACCTGGGGAACTGGTGAAGGGAGACTCCAGGCCATAGTGCTACTCAGCCTCATGACCCATGTGCAATGTCAGTTGTGGACACAGGGAATAAGTGGTGTATGTGATGGATTACTCATGGCCTTGGACTAGAAGATCTTGTCATTGTCTGATGAAATTTTTGTGTGTTTGTTGTACGGATAAAATGAACTTATTGGGACACTGATATTGTAGTAGAGAAAGAATTTAATAAATGTAGGGCTAGTCAAGTGGGAAGATTAGAGTTTATTATTTAAATTTGTCTCTGAAAGTTTAGAAGCCAGTGTTTCTTAAGGATAGTTTGGCGGGCAGGGGGCTAGGGAGAGGCAAATGTTGATTGGCTGGGTTGGTGATGAAATGACAGGAAGTTGAAGCTGTTTTTTTTTGTATTGAGGCAGTTTTGGGGTGGGAGTTATGGGACTGGTTGAATTAGCTTTTTGTTATGAGTCACAGGTCTGGGTAGAATCAATCATCAGAAAGTAAAGGTTCAAAAAATATTTTAAAGACCAATTTTAGGTTTTGACAGTAGTGATGTTATCTCCAAGAGTCACTGGGGAGGTTGTAACCTCTGGCTATATTTCTCCGGAGTCATAATTTTATAAAGGCAGTTTGGTCTCTGAGTAAAGAGGGAGTGAGTTTCAGAAAAGGATTGTTAACTATGTTTGTCTTAAACTATTAACTCAATTATTTTTATAGTTAGTTTGGTCTATATCCAGGAATGAGTGAAGACAGCTTCTGAGGTGAGAAGTAACATGGAGTCGGTTATATCAGATTTTTTTTTTTTTTTTTTTTTTTGAGACGGAGTTTCACTCTTGTTGCCCAGGCTGGAGTGCAATGGTGTGATCTCAGCTCACTGCAACCTCCACCTCCTGGGTTCAAGCAATTCTCCTACCTCAGCTTCCTGAGTAGCTGGGACTACAGGCGTGTGCCACCATGCCCAGCTAATTTTTGTATTTTTAGTAGAGATGGAGTTTCACCATGTTGACCAGGATGGTCTCAATCTCTTGACCTCATGATCCACCCGCCTCGGCCTCCCAAAGTGCTGGTATTATAGGCATGAGCCACCGTGCCCGGCCTATATCAGATTTTTTTACTGTTATAATATTTTTGTGTCAGATTTTTTTCACTGTCACAATTTTTATAAAAGTGGATTTAATCTCCAAGCTCCACTCCAGCTGCGACCTTCTCAGGATTAAAATATTCTCACTTACACCAGAGTTGAGGTTGTCTATGGCTGTGTTGAACATTTGCAATAGAAATCTAACAGCCCATATTAAATATGGGTTATTGAGCCCTGTTTGGTGACCCATGCCTATAATGGCAGCACTTTGGGAGGCTAAGGCAAGAGGATTGCGTGAGTCCAGGAGTTCAAGAGCAGTCTGGGCAACATAGTGAGACCACATCTCTACGAAATATAATTAGCCAGGCGTGGTGGCAGGCACCTGTGGTCCCAGTGACTTGGGAGGCTAAGGTGGCAGGGTCACTTTAGCTCAGAAGGTTGAGGCTACAGTAAGCTGTGATTGTGCCACTGCACTCCAGCTTGGATTACAGAGTAAGACTGTCTTGAAACAAAACAAAACAAAAATATTGATATATACACACATATGGGTTCCTAGAGCCAGCTCCTACTGGCTCGTGAGAGCTCAGGAACTTTGCAGTCATGGTGGGAGTATTTACACAGCGGAAACTGACTAACAGTAGAGATTGAGGTTGGTTGGTTGGTTTTTCCTAAAGAGCTGGTTTGCTACTGTATCCCAGCCATTGTGCTAATGTGAAATGCCTTTTTTTTCCTCCACTCCAATTTAGGGTGATCAGCCATCTCCATTTGCCTGAAACTGCTCTGATGTTAGCACTGAAAGTTCCACATCCCAGGCAACCCCTCAGACATAGGCAAACTGGGATGACTGGTCACCCTACAATCTTTTCCATGAAGTGAAGGGAGCCAACCTCTGTGGCGAGCCCGAGATTGCTGCCAGATAACCCATGTAATACAGCAACCCTGCAAAGTAAACTTGCTATGCTCACTTTACTGAGAGGAGACAGACTCGAAGATAGCTTATCCAAGGCCTGTGCTCGTTAATGCATTTGACAGTATCTGCTGCGTGTCTTCCATGTGTTAGTTTCTGCATTGAGTGCTGGAGATGCTGTGGTGGGCACGGCAGACCTGCCTCGGCCCCCAAGGGCGTGTATCCTAACAGCAGAGACCGGTATCTAACAGTTACTTAAATACAAAATGTGATACATATTTTGCAGGAAAAATAGAAGAGTTTATGAACTGACAACAGGGGAACCTTGTCTGGTCTGATAATCAGAGAAAGCTTCCTTGAGGAAGTGATGTTTGAGCTGAGATCTGCAGGATGAACAGGGGTAAACTGGGTGACAGGGGAGGCCACACAGGCAGGCAGAAGGGATGGCAAACGCAAAGGCTTGGAGGTGGGACCTGAGCATGCTATTCCAGAAAAGGCTGGAACACAGAGGCTGAGAGGGAAAGTTGGGTGGATGAGGCTGGAGAGATTGGCAGAGCCCAGATCATGAGGGTTTTGTGGGTCACAGTGAGGAGCTTGGACTTCATTCTTCTGATAGACTCTGGGGTACCCCTTCAGACACTCCTTAGGACCAGGATCACATTCCCCAAGCTGCCAGGAGTGTTAGCAGCTGACAGATCCTAGCTGGGCATTTCCGTTCAACAAGGGAGCTCCCTCATTGACATCCAATGACTGTAATGGCCAGGCCTCCTTGCTTTGATTTTGGGCAACTCTGAAGGGCGATACCAGCTTCAATCCCCCTGGGATCAGTTGAAGATTCTGTTGCAGATGTTCAGCTTCTTCCACTGCCAAATCCTGCTTCCTTCCTTACACGTGCTCTTCCTGAGAGCACTCCTCACTAAATCACCCACACACCATCTCAGCTTCAGAATCTGTTCCCTAGGGATCCTGACCCGAGACAATCCTCAATGCACTGGGAAGTTACTGCAGGGTTTTAAGAGGGGGAGTAAACTGCCGAGATTTGCATCTTATGAAGGAGATGAGTGGCAGCAGCAAAGGTCCCCTGAAGTGGGGGCGGGGAGGATACTGCTGTCATCATCAAGGAGGAAATGAGTGTGGCTTGGACCAGACAGAGAGGGTGGAGACCAAGAGAAGCAGAAAAATTAAAGAGTACCGCACTGTGTCATCATGAGAAAGTCATTTACATTCTTAGTTTCAGTTTTTCCAATTATACCATTGAAATGATGACGCCTGTATCTGTTAGGATACTTTTTTTTATCTATTCATTCTAACAAGATATTAAGCAAAATTAAGGAGATATTCAGAGTCAGGTCTATCTGTTTCTAAAGGCCATGTAATTTCCATTATTCTTTGCTACCCCCAAAGATGTCTGAGCCCTGCCTTACTTTCTCTGGGATGCTGGGTCCATAGTCTTTATCAAGGTGGGTTAGAGCCAAGCTGGGATGAATCCCTTATACTCAGGAGCATCTGTATGGCTTGTCTGTGTCTTGGGCATGCATGCTGATCACGACGACCATTTCTGCTTCACCTGGCCTGATCTTGGTATGCTTGGACAAGAGCCACTAACCCCTGGACTCTCTGATGCTCACTCTATATCTGCCATGCTTCGTCTTAAACACTGTCTGAAATTTGTTGATGACACTTCCATGGGCCGGCCAAAGATCTCGTGCCAACAGCTAATATTACGTGAGAGGACTTGGAAAAGGATCAGGGATGGCTGGGAGACAAAACAGGCAAGATGAACACAGGAGAGCTGCCCTGGGGAGTAAAAAGTGATCCATGTCTTGGGCAATGAGAATTTGGAAGAAGGAAGGTGGTTTCCTGAAGGAGATGGTTTGAAACTGGGTTTTGAAGGATTTGGGAAGATAAGGCTGGGAAAGTGAGTCGGAACCAGGTCATGAAGGGGCTGGACTATCAGGTAAGGACTTCCATAGGCAATGGGGACTCCTAGAAAGAATGAGGAACTAATCCTCATTCCTTCCTCTCCATCTCTGTTCAGTTCTCCAGTGTGTTAGTCTGTTTTCTATTACTTACAACAGAATACCTGAAACTGTGTAGTTTATAGGAAACAAAATATATTTCCTATATTTTTTTCCTTTTTTTTTTTTTTCCAGACAGAGTCTCGCACTGTCACCCAGGCTGGAGTGCAATGGCGCGATCTTGGCTCACTGCAACCTCTGCCTCCCAAGTTCACATGATTCTCCTGCCTCAGCCTCCCGAGTAGCTGGGATGACAGGTGCACACCACCATACCCGGCTAATTTTTTGTACTTTTAGTAGAGATAGGGTTTCAGTATGTTGGCCAAACTGGTCTCAAACTCCTAACCTCATGATCTGCCCGCCTCGGCCTCCCAAAGTGCTGGGATTATAGGCGTGAACCTCCACACCTGGCCTATTTCCTATATTTCTGGAGGCTATGAAGTTCAAGGTCAAGGAGTCATATCAAGAGAGGCCATTCTTACTAGTGAAGACTCTCCGCAGAGTCCCAAGGTGGCACAGGGTGTCATGTGTTGAGGGGGCTGAGTGTAGTAGCTCAGATCTCTCTTCTTGCTCTTATAAAGCCACCAGTCCCACTCCCATAACGAATTAAACCATGAATCCATGAGTGGATTAATCACCTCTTAAAGGCCCCACCTCTCAATACTGCCACATTGGGGATTACGTTTCAGTATGAGTTTTTCTGGGGTGACAAACATTCAAACCATAGTGTCCAGGCACACTGATCTTCCAACTTCAGATAGTTTCCTAGAAGTAGGAAGATGTTGCTGGCCAGATGGGGTGGTGTTCTCAGTGTCCATTCTGTGTTTGGAGGCAGATCACAAGGTCAGGAGTTCAAGACCAGCCTGGCCAACATAGTGAAACTCTGTCTCTAATAAAAATACAAAAAATTAGCTGGGTATGGCAGTGGGTACCTGTAGCCCCAGCTGCTTGGGAGGCTGAGGCAGGAGAATTGCTTGAACCCAGGAGGCAGAGGTTGCAGTTAACCAAGATCATGCCACTGCACTCCAGCCTGGGTGACAGAAACTTCATCTAAAAAAGAATATCTGAGTTCATGTAATTTATAAAGAAAAAGGTTTATTTGGCTAATGATTCTGGTGGCTGAAAAGTTCAAGGTGGGGCATCTGCCTCTGATGAGGCCCTCAGGCCGCTTCCACTCATGGCAGAAGGTGAAGGGCAGCTGGTGTGTGCAGAGATCACATGACAAGAGTAGAAGCAAGAGTGAGAGTGGGGAGGTACCATGCTCTTTGTAACAACCAGCTCTTGTGGGAGTTAATAGAGCAGGAACTCACTCACCCCCAAGGGAGGGCATTAATCTATCCATGAGGGATCTGCCCCCATGACCCAAATACCTCCCGTTATTCCCACCTCCAACGCTGAGGATAACATTTCAACATGAAGTCCGGAGGAGAGAAACATCTGAACCATAGCATTTGCATTTCTGAAACGGTCATGCTTTCTTCAGAGCTGAGCTTTGGGTGAGGATTTTGGAACCTTTAACTTGTAAGGGATGTTCTCATATTCTTATAGGTGAAAGCACTAGTCAGCATGCTTGGCTGTGACGGCCAGCAACTGCCACATTGTGTCATCATGAGCAGGTCATTAAAATTCTTAGTTTTGGCATTTCCAGCTGTAAAATCAAAATGATGTTGCCTGTATCTGTTAAGATACTTTTTTTGACTGTAGGTCATGGAAAACCCTAACTCCAAATGACTTAAACCAGCACTTTCTAATGGAAGTATAATATGAACTACATATGTAATTTAAAAATTTTTAGTAGCCATATTGAAAAAGGTAAAATTAATTTTAATAATATATTTTATTTAACTCACTGTCCACAATATTATCTTTTTGTGTATAATCAATATACAATCATTAATGGGATATTTTCCATTCTTTTTGTGTGAGTTTTAAAAAATTTAGTGTTCAGTGACCACAGGTGGCTAGTGGCTACCATATTGGACAGCATAGACTTAAATAGTGAGAATATTTATTATTTCATATAATTGAAAATCCAGAGGTAGAGGAGCCCCAGGATTGGTTAATTTAGAGGCTTAACAGCATCAACAAGGATCCAGCTTCCTGCCAGCTTTTTGCTCTGCCATCCACAGATATCAGCTTTGTTTTCAACTAGCTCTCCTCATGGTCCCAAGGTGGCTGCCATAGCTCTGGGGTCACCTCTAGATGCATTGACATCCAGCAGCAGAAGAAGCTGTGCTTCTCTGTGTGTATCTCTTTATGAGAACAAAAACCCCTTTTCTGCCTCCCCTCACAGCTGATTTTCTCTCAGTCTCAATGCCAGATTTCAACACATACTCACGTATAATCCAGTCATTGGCAAGGAAGATCTGAAAGTCTGGCTTAGAGCAATCAGAGTTTACCCCTAGAGCTGGAGACAAGCTTACACTTCTCTAAGTCTCATGGAGGAGAACTAGACACTGGAACAAAATTGAGGTCCTATCAGCAAAGGAGTGGAGAATTGCTGTTGCCCAAAGTGGGTTCCATGGGACACAAGTCCTGGCAGATGCTCTGCCAAAGGGACCTTCTGATTAAATCACATCTGTCTCTTGGAGGGTCACAGTAGTCATGAGCACACGAAGGGTTCTGATACATCCCACGAGAAGGAGATCTTTCATTTTATTTCACTTTGATTTTCTCAAACTGTCTCGACTTCAGAACTGTGCTTTATTTCCCCCATGATAACACACATTCACTCAAGTTTTGAGAAATACAGTTTTAGAGAACCTGCCTTAATGGATTACTAGTTTATAAGCTGGGAACATCTTCCACAGGACACAGGCCCGCACGGTGGCCTCTTTTGGATGCAACTGAATGACCTGCACCAAACACGCCAGGAAAATTCCTGTAGACCAGGCAAAGGTAGAGTATCCAGTGGCTCAGGCCACAATCATCATTTCCCTGAAAAAGAACAAAAACTACAGTTTTCTCCTTGCTAAACCCATCCAAACCTTGGATTTGCACCCTATGAGAAAGTCTCACCTAAGAGTACACACCGAGACCTTTGGCATAGGTGATTTGCTTGGTTTCTTTGTCATAGTCTTCACGGTTTTCCTGGTGTCTTCCTGAAATGGACAAATCTGTTTGCCAAAGCAAATGTATTCAGACTGATTTTTTTTTTTTTTTTTTGAGAGAAAGAAAGAAGAAGAAAGAAAAAAGGGGGAGAGAGAACAGAATTCTTGCTCTATTGCCCAGGCTGGAATACAATCTAGGAATAGGTATTAAAAACCTCTTTTATGCTGATAATTGTACTTAACAGAGACAGGAAGGAATAAGGGAAGAAAATAACAAACAAACAGCCAACGAGTATTTCATTTAAGTCTGTGAAATGCTATGCAAATGCTGAAGAGTGATTTACTTCCAATTATATAGTCACTTTCAGAATAGGTGTAATATGATACTGAGAAAAATGTATGTTCTGGAGACCTGGGATGAAGAATTCTATAAATATTCACTAAGTTTACTTATTCCAGGTCTAAATTCCATATTAATTTTCTATCTCATTGATCTGTCGAATATTAACAATGTAATTTTCTATCTCGTTGATCCGTCGAATATTAACAATGTGGTGTCAAGATCTCCCACCATTATTGTGCAGGAGTCCAAGTCTCTTTATAAGTCATTTAGAACTTGTCTTATGTATCTGGGTACTCCTATATTGGGTGCATATATATTTATGATCATTAACTCCTGTTGTTGCATTGATTCTTTTACCATTATGTGATATCCTTCTTTGTTTCTTTTAGTATTTGTTACTGTTAAAGTCTATTTTGTCGGAGGCAAAAATTACAACTCCTGTTTTTTTTTTTGTTTTTGTTTTTGTTTTTGTTTACTCTCCATTTGATTGGTGAATCTTCCTCCATCCCTTTGTTTTGAGTCTTTGTGTGTCGATGCTTGTGAGATAAATCTGGATACAGCGTACCAATGGGTTTTATGTTGTTCATTTTGGATCATTTTTATTCACCTACATTCTAGTTTGTTGACTCTTTTCTCTGTCACCCCTATGTTTCTATTGAGGCCATATTGTATTTTTAGGTTCTCAACTTTCCATTTGATTTTTCTTAATGTTTTCTATTTCTTTGTGCAGATTTTCTATTTTTACATTAGTTTCCAGAGTATTAATGATTATTTATTGGAGCATATTTGCAATAGCTGCCTTAAAGTCTTTATCAGATATTTCCAACATTTCTGTCATCTAGGTGTTGACATCTATTAACTGTCTTTTCCCAAATGAGTTGAACATTTTCTGGCTCTTCACATGTCTAGTAATTTTTGATTGTATCCTGAATGTTTTGAATATTTTGTTATGAGACTCTCAGCCCTTTTACAAGTCCTTGGAAAATGTTGATATTTTTGTCTTAGTAGGCAATTAGTAGCTCAGGCTCAGGCTGCAAGTTCCACCTCACTTTTTGTGGGCTGCTGTAATCCCATACCAATTTGGTTGTTAAATGCTTTGTGTGCTATTTGATTCTCATCTATGTGTATGTTACCCAGTGGCTAGACTGGTACCTGAATGTTGGTCTAATTGTTAGTTGAGTGCTCACTGTCTTTGGTATGCTGATTGAGATCAGAACCATGCAACCACAGTTTAGGGGTGAGTCCAGGAGTTTATAATCAATTTTATGGGGCCACTTTCCTAACATCTTCCCTTCCCACAACCTCCTTATCACTGTCTGGATTCTTGAGGCTCCTTTATCTATCCTTCAGGCAGAAATCTGGGGCTTTATCTACCCTGTTTTCTACCCACTTTCATAAGTGTGCTTATGCCTAAGGCCAACCAGTGAATTGATATATAGAGAAAAAAAGGAATGGGGTTCATTGCATTCTCGTAGAGTCACAGCTTCATTAATCATAGAGGACCGTTCCCTTTTCTCTGAGTTTTGATTTCTGTGGGATTCTGTTGCTATCGCTGGTTTTTTTTTGGAGGGGCACAGGCAAGCTGGAATGTGAGATAATGGAGGGAAAAACGTAAAAATCTAGGGATTTCTGGATTTTCACTGAGCATTAGGAGTCCCATTTCCTGATATCTTAGAGCAAGAGGCTTCTCCTGGAGCTCACTCTCTCTGTCCCACTGCCTCTTTTGGGTTTTGGGCTACATTAAGTTCAGGCTGGGGAATACTAAATGGAAAAATGGTAAACTCACAAGAGATGAGATAGCTGCTCCGTACGTGCTAAGATTTGAAGCTACACTCAATAAGAGAAATAGGATGAAATGTATTTACTCCATCTTTCCTGGGACTAGAACTCTAGTGTTCTCTCAAATAGTTAATAATAATCACCATTTCTACACACCATGCTGAGTGCTTTACATGGTTTATCGTGTGTTTCTCCAAATTAACTGATATGTGGCTTCCTTTAAAAGGAAAAGTATTCTTTCATGGACTCCTAAAGCTTATTTTAAAAATTATTTTGTTCCTTAAATATGTATTGACACATTTTGGAATGATGTAGACCTATGGAAAAACAAAACAAATAAGTATTGACACACTGCTAGGTCAAAACATCTTATGCTTACAGTGTTTAAACAACTCTAAAACCAAATGAAATTTATAAATTAAATGCAAACAAAAGTAGAACACAAAACAGTGCAAATCAACATCATTTATTTAATGTGACAGATGACAATGTTTGTTGAAACTAAATAGCTGTTCAACTGTGCATTGTAGTGTTTGACTGCGGTGTGGGGTTTTTTCTTGCCATATCAATGCTCCCTCATGCTGAGTAATGACTCAATTCTCCCATTAATTTCTCTGTTTAACCACTACCCCACCCTGAAGCCTCCATTTGTACTGTGTGCTATGACATAATTTGGCCTATTGTTTACTCAAAGCAGTATTTACATATTAGCTCTCCGTCTTTGAACATACTAAGATATTAGCACATTTACATATGAAGTCTGTCTCTCATTAACAACCCAAGGTCATCAAAATAGTAGTTGCTGGTGCCAACACTAGTGCAAATACCTTTGAAAACTTTGATACTCAAATCTCCCAGCAAGACTTAGTTATTAGGTAGTCATTCAGATGATCTGGAATGTGCTAATGTTAGAATATTTAGCCTGCTCTCCAAATGAGAACCTCATATTTAAAAAGTAGTTAAAAAATTCATAAGACTCAGAAAATGTATTTGTGGATCCCAGCTGGAGAAACACTGCAATAGTATTGAATTTAATCCTTTTGGCAAAAATCATTATCACCAGCTTACAATGAGGAAACAGAGGCTTAGAGGTAAGTTGGCCAAGGTCTCACAGGTGATCAATGGCAGGGTCAGGGTACACAGAGAGCAACCAAGTTTATCTCCAGATTCTCCTCTCGTAACTGTGACTCAGATAAGTTCTTTGTGAAAACTCATGCCTTCATCTGTTTTTCCAAAGTTGGGCAAAGGCTACATGAAACCCTCCAAACTTCCTCATAGGATCTCGCTTTACTCTTTGATCTAAGGCCTTTATGTTCACCTAAATTAAAGAATGAATTATGAATTGTTTTGTTATGCCCTGAAGACGAGAAAGAATGCAAGGAACATAGAACTGTATTCATTTTATCACTCTGAATTCCCTTTATATCCTTGCCACTGCGTGAAATGTAGTTTTCCATAGGTGTGATCAGTGTGCACGTTCATGTCACTCCCTGAGAAGCTTCTCTGTCTTCCCAGACACAATCAAGCACTCCCTTTTCTTTTCAACATATAGCACTTTGTTCACAGGCCAAATGAACGATAGAATACACTGGGCATGCTTGCCTGTCCTCCCCTAAAGCGTGCTATGTCATGATTTTATATATTAACTCACCATACATTAAAACAAAACTGATCTCTTGATTTTCTCCCTGAACATTTTCCTCCCTTAGTCTTCTCTTGCAGAAATGGGCATGACATCTGCTACCATCATCTCTTCCCTGAATGACAGCAATTGCCTCTAATTGGTCTTGCCACATCAATCCAGTTGATGGAGAGCTCCAACTTCCAGCTTTCCCTCTGTCTTTCATTTCTCCTTCCCCATGTGTATCTGCTCTATTGTCTTCTCTCTTCAGCATGGCTTCTCTTTTCTTTTACCTTAGACCATGTATTAGTTATCGTTGCTGTGTAACAAATCACCCCAAAACTTAGTGACCAAAGACAACATTAAGAATATCATAGTTTCTGTAGGGTGGGCATCTAGGTGAGGCTGAGCAAGGTCTTCTGTTTCTCAGAGGCTGCAATAAAAGGTGTGAGCTGGAACTGCAGCCATCTCAAGGCTCAACTGGGGAATGATCTGTTTCTAAGCTCACCACATGGTGTTGGCAGGATTTAGTTCCTGGACAGTTGTTAGATCAAGAGCCCCTTACTGGCTGTTGGATGGAAGCCATCCTCAGTTCCTGGCCATGTGGGCCTCGCCTTACAATGTAGCAGTTTGTTTCATCAGTGCAAGTGAGAAGAGCCAGAGAGAAGGGAGCAAGCTGGAAATGACAGCCTTTTACTTTCTAATCTCGGAGGTGATATCACATTTTCCATGTTCTATTTGTGAAGCAAGTCACTATGTCTAGCCTACACTCAAGGAGAGGAAATTACACAAGAGTGTGAATGCCAGGAGGTGTAGATGACTAGGAGTCATTTTAGGAACAGCTGACCACAGACCAGACCATAGACCAGAAAACAGTGGCTTTCCCTGAGCTTTCAAATTTATATCTATATATGGAGCTTTGGAGAACAATTCAGTTCTGTCTTACAGTTTCAATTCCAGATTCTCAGAGGGACATCTCTGATTGGCTAGCTGAAGTCATGTGCTCACCCTTGGTTGAGTCAACTACGGCCCAGGTGACTGAGTTGTTTTTGAGCAAAGATGGTGACTGGGAGTCCGTTTCTGCCAAGTGGGTTGAACATGGGGGAGAAAGGGAGAGTGTCAGGTGTGGCCAACTTGGCAGGTATCTACTTTATTTATTTATTTATTTATTTATTTATTTTTGAGACAGAGTCTTGCTCTGTCACCCAGGCTGGAGTGCAGTGGCACGATCTCGGCTCACTGAAACCTGTGCCTCCCAGGTTCAAGCGATTCTCCTGTCTCAGCCTCCCAAGTAGCTGGGATTACAGGCATCCACCACCATGCCTAGCTAATTTTTGTATTTTTAGTAGAGATGGGCCTTCACCACATTGGCCAGGCTGGTCTGGAACTCCTGACCAGCTCAAGTAATTCACCCACCTTGGCCTCCCAAAGTGCTGGGATTACAGGGATGAGCCACCGTGTCTGGCCCCAAATTAACCATTTTAAAGTGTACAATTCAGTAGCTGGGCACAGGTAACTACTTTAGCAGTCCTGGCCCCTGGGGTATAGAATCACTCTTCCTGCTTTTCTCAACTCCCTAGCTTAAATGTCACCCAAACAGGAGAAGCCACAGTCTTCTATTTGACTCTGATACACAGGAGATCATTTGCGAAGCTTCCCAGAAGAGAAAGGGATAATATTTAAATTGCAACATAAGCTCCTGGCTTTGGAGAAATTTGCAAGTTGGCAGGTCACTCCTGGGCTAGGGTCTTTCAGGCCAGAGGAGTGAGGGGAGGAAGGCAGGGGCTGGTTCAGAGCAATGCAACCTTTGAAAACACTTGGATAGAAATTCTTCTTCCTTTTGGTGTGTCAGGCCCATGAGAATGTGTCTTGTCCCAAGAACATGATCCTTCACAAGCTAAGTGACAGTCACATTGATTTTAAGACTATTGGGCAAAGTCTGTATTAAGCTGGGGCACTTAGAGTGCTTTGTCCCTGGCCCTGTTTTTTTTCTTCAGCTAATATTTGTACACTCAGCCATGGTAATCATATCCAGGAAGAAAGTCCTACGAATGCCCTCCAGGTGTCCTCGAACCTATCTCTTGGGAGTAGAGTCTATCTCTGCAGGCTCTGCCCTGTGTCTCCTGCCCTAGACACTGCCCTGGACACCAGGGCAGGCATAGGGTGGGCTCCCTATACTTGACAAGCTCACAGTAGCATGAACAAGTCTCTTAGGGTGGGTCTGGGGATCCTTTCTTTTATTTTTTAAAAAATTGAGGTGAAATCCACATAGTATAAAATTAATCATTTTTTATTTGGTGGTGGTTGTTGTTTTTGAGATAGTGTCTTACTCTGTCACCCAGGCTGGAGTACAGTGGCACAATCATGGCTCACGGCAGTCTTGACCTCCTGGACTCAAGCAATCCTCCCGTTTCAGCCTCCTGAATAGCTGGGACTACCAACGCACACAACCATGCCTAGTTAATCTTTTATTTTTTGTAGAGATGGGATCTCAATTTTTTGCCCATACTGGTCTTGAACTCCTGGCCTCAAGCAATCCTCCTGCCTCGGCCTCCCAGAGTCCTAGGATTACCGGCATGAGCCATCATGTCCAGCCAAATTAACTGTTTTATTATTTATTTATTATTTTGAGACAGAGTTTCACTCTCATTGCCCAGGCTGGAGTGCAATGGTGTGATCACGGCTCACTGTAACCTCTGCCTCCTGGGTTCAAGCGATTCTCCTGCCACAGCCTTCCAAGTAGCTGGGATTACAGGTGCACACCACCATGCCTAGCTGATTTTTGTACTTTTAGTAGAGACGGGATTTCACCATGTTGGCCAGGCTGGTCTTGAGCACCTGACCTCAGGTGACCTGCCCACCTCAGCCTCCCAAAGTGCTGAGATCACAGGCATGAGCCACTGCTCCTGGCTCCAAATTAACCATTTTAAAGTGTAGAGTTTGGTGGCATTCTGTGCGTTCATAATGTTAGGTAATGACTTTCTCTCTCTAGTTTCAAAACTTTATCATCTTCCCAGAAAATACCCTTTAAATAATCCTTTCTCATCCCCTATCCCACCCCCAGCCCCTGGCAACCGCTAATGTGCTTTCTGTCTCTACGGACTTGCCTATTCTGGATATTTTATATAAAAGGAATCATACAATATGTTGATCTTTTATGTCTGGCTTCTTTCACTTAGCATACTGTTTCTGAGGTTCATCCAAGTTGTAGCATGTATTGGTACTTCATTTCTTTTTATAGATATATATATATTTTTTAAATGCAGCATCTCTACTAGTATTTTGACATATAGGAACAGACCTCCCCTCCATTTTTCCTTCTCTTTAACCTTTCTCTCTTCTTGAAGAGGCTGGGGCAGTCTCTTTTATCTAGACAGGAATACAGAAAAATTTTATTATTGTACTTGATCAAAATTTATTCTTAAAATATTGGACTAGGTGGTACAGCAAGATTACTGACAACACAGCATTTCTGAAGTCACTTCACTAAAAACTATGGAGGGTACAAGGCCCTCATTTGATTGTACATATGGACTGCTACGTTCTGCTAGAGGTAGGAACCCATGTCGGTTGAATTACTAAGCGGAATAAAATACTAACCCTGCCCTCACAGAGGATGTAGCTCAGAAGGGTAGTGACAGAGACATCAACCCTCCATGACAATTCAGTGCAATAAATGCTTCTGTTAGATGTTTGCTGAGGGTGCCGTGAAAGCAAGGAGCCAGGGCATTTAATCAAGTGGGAAGACTTGCAGAAGAAACTGATGTTTGAATTGAGTCCTGATGCCAAAAGAGAATTACCCAGAAGGAGAAAGCCAGGAGGCAAACAACTACTGGAAGGTTCAGAACATCATGGTGAATACTCTAGGCAAATGAAGACACCAAAAGAAACACCTAATGAAGAGCTACAAGAAAAATGCCAAGCAGTCCTGATACCTTTGCAGCAAGGCAACATGGGGAGGCCCATTCATTGGCTGGTGAGCTTGTTTCCACCAGACAGGTCAGCGGGACAGGTGTGCTGGTGTGCTTGATGGGATGAACATGGCTCTGCAATCACTAGTTGCTGGCGTATTCTACTAAGATGTAGTGGAGCGTGAGGGCTTTGAGCTGGACTCTGGAGCCAGATGCCTGAGCTTGAATCTTGATTCTGTCACTGATAAGCTATGGACCTTGAGACAAATATTTGCCATTATGGTGCCTCAGTTTTGACATCTATAAAATTGAAATCATAACAGTATCTACCTCTGCCAGTTGTTATGGGGATTGCATGAGTGTACACAGGGCGCTAAAGCACTGGGAATGGTGCCTGGCCCTGAGTCAGCGCTGTTATTAATGAAGTAATAAGTCCATCAGTCTCAGCCTTTGTTGTTCCTCTGGGCTGATCACAAAAACTACTCATCAAGGGTGAGTACCATATGGTAACTATGTGCCAGGCACTGGGTAATTTACATATAATCTCATTTAACTCTCCTGAAAACCTGGTGAAGGAAGTGAAAAAAAGACTTGGCAGATCAGTCATCAAATTTGAAGAAACCCTCTCCCAAGACCCACAGCTAATAAGGGATGTTGTCAGTGTTTGGACCAGGTTTGCCTGATTCTTGGGGCCTGCTCTTAATGGTGCCTCTATTCTGCCTCCCTTAGTTGGGGGTTTTTACAGAATGCAAATGGCACACACACATTGGGGAGTGGGGACTGTTGGAGAGGGAGGATGACTTCTAACATCACTTGCTATTTCAACACGTTTGGGACATTTGGGGATGTATTCGCTTTCCTTACAACTCAAGCAAAAATCCAGTTTGAATGTGCACCCATCCACATTCCACTCTCTGTGTATCAGATTCATTTCATGTTTTTTTTTTTAATAAACCAAAATGCAAGGAAGTTTCTTTCTTGGAACCAAATATATAACTGGGCAGAGGTGCCGTGTTTAGATTCTGGAAAGGTAGTGGGCCATGCCAAGTAGATTAACACTTACCCTTGGGATATAATCACATTTTAAGTGGGAATTGAGCCTCAATCTGTGGCCACAGAATTGGCCTGTAAAGGAGTGGCTTTAGATAGGACACCAAAGGCAGTCACCTAACTGAAGAACACACAGCTCTCCAGGGAAGGCTGTAGGAGCAACCTCTGGGGACGTGGGCATTGGCGCCTTTCAGAACCTCAGGTTTCCCAGCTATTAGAGGTGGGGGATTGTGGGCACCCAAGGGTTAACCTTGCAGGTGACGTGCTGCAGGAGTTGGCACTCATTTGTAACTTCTGTTTTTGTCTTCATCATGATGGAGAAGTAATTTTTTGCTAAGAGCTGTTAGAGTGCCTGAGCCAGTAATTGCCAGAGAGAGTGGTCGTAATCACATTTCCTGCTTCTATCAGGGCCCTGGATTTTGCAAGGCACCAAAGCACTCTGCTGGAACCCTTCCCAAGTGGGAGCTCTTAGGAAAAATGTTATAGGATTTTGCCTACCCTCTTTTGTGTGGTACTGGGTTGGAGCAAAAAAACCCTCCAAAGCTCTTTAGGAACTTGGAGGTTGAATTCTGTCCATTTCGTTACTCTTGGTTTTGGGATTGGAGGAAGGAAAGAAATGTAAGATCTATGCAGGAAGCTCATGCCTGCTTAAAGATTGTCCACCCTGGTGGGGCATGAGCTGGGTGGGCAGTGGGTTCCTTTTGATGCTTGATATGAGCAGTAAGGGATGAAGTGCTTCTGGCCTCTCAGAGGATACAGATACTATGTGAGGAGTCTTCGCAACTAGAATAGGGTAGGAAGGGAGATGACACCTTCCCACTCTCCCTCCCTCCTTCCCTCCCTCCTCCCTTCCCCCTTTCCTCCCCTCCTTCCTCCCCCTTCCCTCCCTTCTTCCTTCCTTCCTTCCTTACCTTCCCTCCTTTCCCTCCCTTCCTTCCCTCCTTCCTTTCTTCCTTCCTTTCTTCCTTCCTTTCCGTCCTTCCTTTCCCTCCCTTCCGTCCCTCCTTCCTTCCTTCCTTTCTCCCTCCCTTCCCTCCCCTCCTCTCTTCCCCCTTCCTTCCTTCTTTCCTTCCTTCCTTCCTTCCTTTCTTCCTTCCTTCCTTCCCAACCCCCCCCCCCCCCCCCCCCCCGGAACAAATAATAAAAAAAAAATTTTAAAAAAAAAAAATTTGGTTGTTAAAAAAAAATAAATTAAAAAAAAAGGGGGGATCGATATAAAAAAAAAAAAATTAGATAAATAT
>CAUYLG010019917.1:0-33649 GCA_963573385.1 Cacajao melanocephalus
GCTATGTGGCCATCACTAAGCCACTGCACTATTTGAACATCATGAATCGACAGGTTTGCATCTTTCTCTTGGTAGTGGCCGTGGTTGGAGGTTTTGTGCACTCTGTGTTTCAAATTGTTATTGTGTACAGTCTACCATTTAAGGCCCCAATGTCATTGACCATTTCATCTGTGACATGTACCCGTTATTGGAACTGGTGTGCCCTGACACCTACTTTATAGGCCTCACTGTGGTTTTCAATGGTGGAGCAATCTGTATGGTCATCTTCACCCTTCTGCTAATCTCCTATGGAGTCATCCTAAACTCCCTTAAAACTTACAGTCAGGAAGGGAGGCGTAAAGCCCTGTCTTCCTGCAGCTCCCATATCACAGTGGTTGTCCTCTTTTTTGTTCCCTGTATTTTTATGTATGTTAGACCAGTTTCCAACTTTCCCTTTGATAAATTCATGACTGTGTTTTATGCAATTATCACACCCATATTGAATCCTTTAATGTGCACATTGAGAAATTCAGAGATGAAAAATACTATGAAAAAACTCTGGTGTAAAAAGTTAAATATAGTTAGAATAAGAGTTTCTCCCACACTGAACATGTTTATTACTAGTTCTAAGGCAACAAATAGCCAGTAAATTCTATCTGGATAATGTAGTCATTCAACAGATTCTGTAGGGATGCTTCTCTCTATCTACATAAAGCTGTCAGAAAAGTAGAATAAATTATCCACTGAGACTAGAATCAATCTAATAGAGAAATTCTGGAGAATGAATCAAAGTCACAGGTAGTGGACTTGATACAAGCAAAAATAAAACCAAGCTCACCTTGTAAGTTTATTTTTCTCAGTTTATATTGAAATAGGACTTAGAAAAAAATGGTTTATTCTTTTCAAAAGAGAAAACACAAGCCACTTCCTTCCGTGGATGTACTTTTACCCAAATTCATGAGAAAACAATTTGGCTAATACCTAGAACAAATTTCTGGGGCCAAGAGAGTGGTTTTTAAATCTTATTGTTTATTATTCTATCAGTAAAGCAGCTTTCTGTATTATTAATTTTGTTTTAAGATTACTTTCATTCCTCAGGTCATGTCTATGCATTTCCAGTTCAGGATATTTGGATGACAGATGATATGGTCTTTAATTAAAAACATTATTAGTAAACAATTTTGTTAGATGGAATGTAGATGATGATGAAAACAGAATCTAGTTCTTTACTGCAGGAAAAAAACACTTTTCTTTAGAACTGTACTAATCCAAGTTGTAAACGTATTTTTATGATTTTCCTCACTATTTCTCATGTGAATTTTTGCCATTTGTTGAAGAAAAGGCAAAGCTTCTTATTTTGTATTCATGATGCTGAAAATATGAATAAGGAAATGTGTTATTTTGTGTAAGCAACATGTTTTCCAAATGTTGTATTTAATTTAAATTGCTTATAGACTTAAACATGATTTGTTGTGGTATAAGCAACATTTTGGTTTTCAATTTCATGTTAAAAAACAAGTTTTTCTCAGTGTGCAGCCACCTTAGGACATCAGAAAACAAGAAGATTGAATTGCTTTAATTGCAATATAGAACATTATGCTTTGTATGATTTAATTTTTAAAATAAATTTCATTATGTATGTTGAAAATATACAACACGATGTTGTGGGATACACGTAGAGAGTAAAAAGGTTACTATTGTGAGGCAAATTAATATATGTATCATCTAAAACACTCACTTTTTGTGGAAAAGCAGCTAATATCTACTCATTTAGCATAGATACCAAATAGAGTACAATTTTGTTACTTATAGTCCTCACGTTGTACCTTAGTCAGAGGATATAAAGTAACAGAAGCAGAAATGAAGAATGAACAAGTCTAGAGATCTAATGTACAAAAATTTACTTTTCTAAATAAAAAATGTTATAACTTTTATTACTTAAAAATTTTATAATTTGTATGAATACCAAATGATATGTGAAATTCATAATATTATCAATATAATTGAAACCACCTGTGTGTACCACCCTGATGCCATTCCTCTGCCTCTCACCAGAGATAAACCCAATGCTAAACATTTTGTTAATCATAGTTTAAATAGTGTAACCATATATGTACGTTTTCTTAAAAGATATTGTTTAGATTTTTATATTTCTTGCCTTTATTAAAATTATATTGCCCATAGTTTTCTAAATTTTACTTTCTTCCACAATGTAAACATTCTAAGATTTGATTATATTATGGTATGTTGCTTTAGTCTCTTAATTTTGCCTGGTGTATATTATTCCATGTTTGAATATCCCACAATATATGCATCAATTCAATCAGAGGCCATTTACATCGTTTTTAGTTTTTTTTTTTTTTTAATGTTGCACAATATGCTGCTATGGACATCCTGAAAAAAATATTTTGTTAAGTATAATGCTTATATACCTTTACAGATTATCTCATTTTTTTCTAATGTTATATTACTAATCACCTCATCAACCAGTTAAGTTACTCCTACCAATGGTGCATAAAAGTTTCATTGCTCTACATCCTTACCAACACCTCAGTATAGTGAGATGTTTGATATTTTCGCTAATGTAATAGCTTTAAGACTGTGAGTACATTGTGGTTTTCATTTGCAATCTTTATTGCTATTGAAGTTGAGTATATTCTTAAAATGTGTTTATTGGATCTCTGGTTTTTTTTCTAATTTTCCTTAGATCATTAAAAAGTCAAGAAAAAACATGCTATAGGGGATGTGGAGAAATAGGAATGCTTTTATACTGTTGGTGGGAGTGTGAATTAGTTCAACCATTGTGGAAGACAGTGTGGTGATTCCTCAAGGATCTAGAACTAGAAATACCATTTGACCCAGCAATCCCATTACTAGGTATATACCCAGAGGATTATAAATCATTCTACCATAAGGACACATGCACATGTATGTTTATTGTGGCACTGTTCACAATAACAAAGACTTAGAAACAACCCAAATGCTCACCAATGATAGACTGGATAAAGAAAATGTGGCACATGTACACCATGGAATACTATGCAGCCATAAAAAGGAGTTCTTGTCCTTTGCATGGACACAGATGAAGCTGGAAACCATCATTCTCAGCAAACTGACACAAGAACAGAAAACCAAACACCACATGTTCTCACTCATAAGTGGGAGTTGAATGATCAGAACACATGGACACACGGAGGGGAACATACATTGGGGCCTGTTTGGGGTTGGGGGGGCTAGGGGCAGGATAGTATTAGGAAAAATACCTAATGTAAATGATGGGTTGATGGGTGCAGCAAAGCACCATGGCATATGTAAACCTAAGTAACAAACCTGCATGTTCTGCACATGTATCCCAGAACTTTATAATAAATTAAAAAATATATATATATACCTAGTAATTGGATCTCTGGATCATATGATAGTTTTAATTTCTGAGAAGCCTTCATGTTGTTTTCTGTAATAGCTGTACTAATCTGCATTACTAGCAACAGTGTGCAAGCGTTCCCTGTTTTCCACATCCTTACCAACACTTGTTAACTTTTGTCTTTTTGATATAGCCAGTCTAACAGGTATGAGGTAACATTTAATTGTAGTTTTAATTTGCATTTATCTGATGATTAGTGATTTTGAGCATTTCTTTATATACATTTTAGGTCTTGTTTAGAGAAATGCTTATTCAGATCTGATATGGTTAGGCTGTGTCCCTACTCAAATCTCATCTTGAATTCTCACATGTTGTGGGAGGGACCTAGTGGGAGCTAACTGAATCACAGGGACAAGTCTTTCTCCTGCTACTTTTATGATAGTGAATAAGTCTCATGAGATCTGATGGTATTATAAAGAGGAGTTTCCCTGCACAAGGTCTCAGAGAGCTTGTCTGCTGCCATTCATGTAATACATGATTTGTTTCTCCTTGCCTTCTCCCATGATTGTGAGGCCTCCACAGCTATGTGGGACTATAAGTCCATTAAATTTCTTTCTTTTGTAAATTGTCCAGTCTTCAGTATTTCTTTATCAGCAGTGTGAAAACAGACTAATATGGTAAATTGGGTACTGGGAATGGGGCCCTGCTGAAAAGATACTGGAAATGTGGAAATGACTTTGGGACTGGGTAACAGGTGGAGGTTGGAAGAGTTTGTAGGGCTCAGAAGAGGACAGAAAAACATGGGAAAGTTTGAAACTCCCTAGAGATTTGTTGAATGGCTTTGACCAAAATGCTGATAATCGTATAGTTAATGAAATCCAGGCTGAGGTGGTTTCAGATGGAGATGAGAAATTTGTTAAGAACTGGAGCAAAACATAACTCTTGTTATGTTTTAGCAAAGAGATTTGTGGTATTTTGCCCATGCTCTAGAGATTTGTGGAACTTTGAACTTGAGAGAGATGATTTAGGCTATCCGGCAGAAGAAATTTTTAAGCAGCAAAGCATTCAAATTGTGACTTGAGTGCTGTTAACAACATAAGTTTTATAAGGGAAGCAGAGCATAAAAGTTTGGAAAATTTTCAGTATTATATTGTGATAGAAAAGAAAATCCCATTTTCTGAGGAGAAATTTAAGCTGACTGCAGAAACTTGCACAAGTAATGAGAAGTCAAATGTTAATCACCAAGGCAAAGTGGAAAATGTCTCCTGGGCATGTCAGAGACCTTTGCGGCAGCCTTTCCCAACATAGGCCTGGAGGCCTAGAAGAAAAAAAATAGGTTTCATGGGCCTGGCCCAGGGTTCCTCTGCTGTGTGCAGTCTAGGGAGTTGGTGCCCTGCCTCACAGCTGCTCCAGCCATGACTAAAAGGGGCCAAGGTGCAGCTTAAGCCACAGTTTCAGAGGGTGCAAGCCCAAGCCTTGGCAGCTTCCACATGGTGTTGGGCCTGCAGGTGTACAGAAGTCAAGAATTGCAGTTTGTGAACTTCTGCCTAGATTTCAGAGAATGTATGGAAATGCCTGGATGTCCAGGCAGACGTTTGCTACAGGGTTGGAGCACTCATAGAGTACCTCTGCTAGGGCAAGGTAGAAGAAAAATGTGGGGCTTGAGCCCTGATACAGAATCCCTACTTGGGGGAGCTGTGGAACTGTAAGAAGAGGGCCACTGTCCTCCAGACCCCAGAATGGTAGATCCACTGACAGCTTGCACCATGTTCCTGGAAAACCTGCAGACACTCAACACCAGCCAGTGAAGGCAGCCAGGAAAGAGACTGTACCTTGCAAAGCTGCCCAAGACCATGGGAACAGGGATGGAGCTGCCCAAGACCATGGGAACCCACCTCTTGCATCAGAGTGACCTAGATGTGAGAATGGAGTCAAAAGAGATCATTTTGGAGCTTTAAGATTTGACTGCCCTGCTGGATTTCAGACTTGCATGGGGCTTGTAACCCCTTTGTTTTGGCCAATTTCTCCCATTTGGAATGGCTGCATTTACCCAAGGCTAACAGCAGAACAGGCCAAGCTGAGGAAGGAATCTCCGAACTCAAAAACTGGCTCTTTGAAATAACTTAATCAGACAAAAATGAAGAAAAAAAATTGAAAAAAATAGATTAAACTTTTGAGAAAGCCTCTCAGCTCTGCTTAATTACACAGGTCCAGTGTGTGCTTGGCATCTTTTCAGGGAGGCAGAGAAAGGCTCTCCTAATGCACGACAGACCTGCCCAGGATGGCCTCTCTGTTCCTAGAAGTGCAACAGTTTTTGGTTAAAAACAAAAACAAAAGCAAAAACAAAAAAGCTTCTGAAAAATTGGGATTATGTAAGGAGACCAAGTCTATGACTGACTGGTGTCCCTGAAAGAGATGGGGAGAAAGCAAGCACCTTGGAAAACATATTTCAGGATGTACTTTATGAAAACTATGCCAACGTTGTTAGAGGGAAACACTCAAACTCAGGAAACGAAGAGAATCCCTGTGAGAAAATACACATGAAGAACATTCCCAAGGGATATAATAATCAGATTCTCCAAAGATGAAATGAAAAAAAAATGTTAAAGGCAATTATAGAGAAGGGGCAGGTCACATACAAAGGGAAATCCATTGCTCTAATAGTGAACCTTCCAGCAGGAAACCATACAAGCCAGAAGAGAGGCCTCTATTCAGCATTCCTAAAGAAAAGATTTTCCAAACAAGATTTCAGATCTGGCCAAATTAAGCTTGATAAGTGAAAAAAAAAAATTCTTCTCAGACAAGCAAACGCTGAGGGAATTTGTTACCACCAGACATGCCTTACAAGAGGTTCTGAAATGAGCACTGTATGCGGAGAGCCTATTATAGCCACTACAAAAACACACTTGAGTACACAGACCAGTGACACTATAAAGCAACCACACAAACAGAGCTGCTTAATAACCAACTAACAACACAATGACAGGATCAAATACACACATGTCAATGCTACCCTGGAATGTAAATGGGCTAAATGCCCCAATAAAAAGTCACAGAGTGGAATGCTGGATTAAAACAACAACAACAACAACAACAACAACAACAACAACAAAAGTAAAACAAAAAACAAAACAAAGATCCAATGTTATGCTGTCTTCAAGTGACCCATCTCATATGCAGTGATACCCAGAGACTCAAAGAGATGGAATAAAGTCTGCAAAGCAAACTGAAAACAAAAAAAAGCAGGGATTCTAATCCTAATTTAAGAAAAAAACAGACTTTAAACCAACAAAGATCAGAAAAGATTTTTTTGGAAATACAACCCACACATTTTTGTAAATGTCCTTTGCTCTTGGTTCTCTAAGAGGGGTTCATAAATTGAATTGTTATGGTTCTTCTTTTCTGGTTTCTTCTTACCAGAGCTTTGTATGGAGTTACACTCTTTTTGTCTTCTGTTCATTTTGAAGTCCTGAAGTAAGACTTCTATATAGATAGAGTAATAGTTGAAATTTTTGGGTGTCTTCTAAGATTTCTAGTACATAGGTGCCCTCTTTATAATTTTTTTTTAGCATAGTACAAAATTTAAGTGAGGAAGGAAGAATTAGAATACCCTTAGATTTTGTCATAGTTCTTTGTTTCCTCAGAACTCTAATTTCCTCTTTTTACTTCCTACTTTCCTTTACCATGAAGTCACCCAAGAGTACCTTTCCTTGCTAATAGTCCTCATCTCTCCCAGAAGTGATGCCCTTTGGAGAATACTATCATAGGTCCTGCATATTTTTGTTCTTTCTCTCTGCTCAACATTCTGCTTTATCAGACATGAGACCTCTCTTTAATCATTTTGAAATTAGTGTGACTTACACTTTTGTGGTGATTCTGGCTGTGCTCCATTTCCCTCTCCTGTTCTCTACAGTCTCTTCAGGATTCCCCCACCTTTCTCTCTGTTTGGAGCTGCAGAGATCTCTCTGCTGGGATTTGATGTTTACTTCTCTATTTAGAGGTAATTTGAAATTCATAGTATTCTCAGTGTCAGTTATGCTAAATGTCCTAGTTATGTGTGATATTATGTACTTGCTGTGTTCTATGTATTGAATGTTTTTTTGGAGGCTGTGTAGAGAGATTCTGACTTCAGGAGCTGTCATTGTTATATAAAAGACATATGAATAACAAGTGTCAAATATTTCTGTATTTAATTTTATTTTTTCTTCTTAATAATACTTTTAAAATTATAGGTTCTGATTATTTGTTTCTGTATTACTTTTTAAGAAAGATTTTCCCCCCTCTGGACAAAATTTCTGTGTTGAGTTTGATAAGTGGATGTTATCTCATCTGAGTTCAATTGAAACCTTTAGTAAGTTGATTAGCAATGGTCTTGTGCTGTTCTCATTAGGTATGTTTGCCATACACAAAGCCTTAAGCTTTCCATTTCACTCTGCTGCCTTCTTAGAGTTGAGAATTTAATATATATACTGATTAATCAGAAGCAAAGGAATCTTGTTCATGCAACTTTATGTCTTTGTTTTTTAATAAGAGACTTGCTCTTTAATGTTACAGTGCTATTTTTTTTAGCACTTAATTATCCTAAAGTAATTGTCCAGGAGAAACTTCTAAAAATATAGAATGCCCTGGAAAGATCATGTGGAAGGGCTCTGTTCTCTGGGGGCATGATTCCTCAGTGAATTAATTTGGAACAAGCAACCTTGGGGACAAACTGTTTGAACAACTCAGTGAAATATTTTGTTGTTCATTGTTGATTAAGTCACAGCTTCTCTTACCTGGGAGAAGATTTCTTGTCAGCTGTTAATGTTACTGTCAAAATAGGAAATAAAAGCCAATACCAGATATAGGTGATGGGGGGATGAAGGCAGCAAACCACCTTGCCATGTATGTACCTATGCAACAATCCTGCATGATCTGCACACTTAGCCCAGAACCTAAAGTACAATAAAAAAAAAATCTTTTAAAGAAAGCCATTACCTTACTAGATGTGAACCATACTAAAGCAGTAATATAAACATGAGTCCTTTTAAAATATTCAAAACAAAGCCCAGTTTTTAGATTATTTTTGTGCACTATTGACTAAGAATGTTATAAGAAGTTCATTCAATTAATGAGGTCGTAAACATAATAATGCAGTTTTAAATTTCTTTAATTTTAACATATATATTCTCAATGACAACTTTCCAATTTGGTAATTCCTCAGTCATATCAACTGTTTATTCCTGAAACCAATTCTGGATAATCCCATAATCCAAATGAAAATGTTTATGAAAGTTGAAGAAGATGATCATGCTTTGTTCAGGCAAAAGGCAATACATCCCTGTGCAACAAAGCATTTGCAGCTTCAGTGACCACGTGCCTTCTTTTCCTTGCAGTCACGCCTGTATTTATAGGGTGTCAATCCTGACTTATCTTCATTGAACTAGGCAGTCATTTTCTAGGAACAAAGAAAAAAACTGCAGAAGCCTGGATTTGGAGCAAGTGACCAAGGAGGAAATAGAAAACCCAGGTAACAAATTCAAAAAGTTTTTCACTGCTATTATGATAAGGGCAAAATAGACTATTTGAAAGAGTTATGTATCTTTCTTAAAAAGTAGGTTTTATTATTTAATCTCAAGTGTTTTATGCCAGAACCTTCAAGAATAAAACAGCATACACATTTTTTTTTCATTTTATAGAATATTATTAGTATAAATACAATGGCAATCATTTTCTCCACATTTTTAATTAGAATTGTTTAATTATATATTAAAATAAAATGCATAGCACAACATAATGACATGACTATATTCAGTATTTACAGTAACTTCATTTAGGTTGCTTTATATAATTTAGAGAATACAGCAATTATTTATCTTTTATCTTAATACATTGATAATAACAGTTAGGATTACTATATTTCTTTCTTTTTTTACCTTGTATATAGTGTTTTCAAATGTTCTGGTTCTGTGCTGATGTTTTATTTGTGTTGGTATTTTTTTTTATTATGGTAAAATATACATAATAATTTTATTATGGTAAAACATACATTGTTAATGCAAGTATCATCACTGCCCATCTCCAAAACTTTTCATCATCCTAAACTAAAACTCCATATTCATCAAACAGTAATTTTTCCTTGCCCCCTCCTCTTCGTCCCCATAACCACTGTTGTACTTTCTGTGTCTATGAATATGACTATTCTAGGTGCCTTATAATAGTGAGATTATACCATGTTTGTCATTTTGTGTCTGGCTTAGCATGTCTTCAAGGTTCACCCATGTTGTAGCATTATCACAACTTCATTGCTTTTTAAGGTTGAATAATATCCCCTTGTATGTATACACTATAATTTGTTTATTCATTCATTAATTGATGAGCATTTAAGTTGTTTCCATCTTTTGACTATTGTGAATAATTCTGCCATGAACATCAGTGTACAAATATTTGTTTCAGTCTGTGATTTCTGTTATTTTGTGCATAGCCCTCAAATAACATTCACATTACCATGTAAAAATTTGCCACCTGTCTTTCTCCATAGCTCATTCCCCTCTTTGACATTTATTATTAAAACTAATTTAATCTGAGATATCTCTTTGTAGATTAGGGGATCAACTGGGTGCATAAGAGGGTGTGTCCAGTTTTACTCACTACATTTTAAAACCCTAAAAATAAAGACATGTTTATGTAGTTAACTCACAGGCAGGAATTGATGTTGGCATTTTTCCTAAGTTTCTGTAGATCTTGTACCTAATGACATTTATAACTTCTGTTTCCATGGACACTAAATTACCCTTTCTAATATGGTATATGTGAAGGTCCATAAATTTACCCAGTAACTAGACTTTTCACAAAACAAGTTTTCACATTCTATAAAGATTGCTATTATGGGATACCTATCATAGATTCACATTTTTTGAGTATTTCTTAATTATTTACTTGGTCTCATTTGAATATGTTAAGAAATTTGAAGAATCTTACTGTTTGAATCAAGCATATATTTTTTTCATAAAATATAATATTGATAAAATACAGACTTTGGAATCATTCAAAGTGATAATTTTCAATAGTTTAGAGTAATAGTAATATCTCTAATAACATTTCAATAAGTGAAATATTTATTGACTACATGAAATACTATAAACAAATACGTGTTATAAGTACAAAAAGGTCCACAAGAGAGACTGTCCTACTGGAAGTTATCTCTTGAAAGCTCAGACAGGTCCTGTGAATTGTCAATACTCATTTTCTATTATAAATGCAGAATAGTTTCATAATTGCCAGTAAATATATTTAATCATGTATATATGCAATAAAATATCAGAAGCCCCAAAGATGGAACTTCAAGGAAGCTGATCTTATCTACTGATCTATCCTAAAGTTTAAAATCGGATGTTTTCATTTTTCTTTGACCTAAATGTGTAAAGATTCCTCAAAGCAAGTGCTGATACTGATGCTTAGTTACCTTCTAGGCCACCTCCTGATTGATAGCTCCGGGAATCTGATATTCTTCTGTTTTCAACTCATTCAGTTCCCTCAACCAAAATGCTTACCAATATTTCATTTAGCCTATGGCCTTTCCTTATTTCAATCTGCCTTTGCTAAGTTATCTCTTATTTTATTTATGGCTATGCTTTTGCTCTCCCTCTGATGCTTGAGTATGTCTTGGCTTGCCTTGATACATAAAGGATAGAATAATCTCCTTACCTTCACAAATGACAATTACTAATATAGAGCATATTTAAAATAATCCTGCTAATGCAAACTTGCACACATTATACATAAAATTGGGCCTGGATCACATCTGAAGACCCAACAGATGATTTATTTTACTCAAGTGAGAATGAATATCTTGCATTTGACATAAATTCAAATAACCAAGAACTAATATGAAAAAACTCTCATGTATTGATTAATAATCAAATAACCTTTAGGACATACTAAGCCTGATTAATATAAAATGGTTTACCAGAAAAAATGTCATCGTGTTGTTTAGGATAAATGTGTCAATGATAAGAATTCAGAAACTCATTTATCTGGAAAGACCATTACATTTCCAATAACGAATTATAAGGTGGGATGTGATTTTTCCAAGATGTCTAAAAATCAATTATATTTTCAGATTTCTCACATAGAATTATTTCTACTACACCAAGATTTTGCCTGGAGTCTTTATTTTTGACATTCCAAATTCATCCATAATTAGCCATGATAAGTCTTAAACAAATGTAAAAAGTGGAGAAAATGTCTATGCAGTGCCCCTGTACTTTGATTTTTATTACCTATTTTTTTTTTCCTCTAGTGACCTAGGTTACAACAGATGAAAATTCCGTGTGTGTGTGTGTGTGTGTGTGTGTGTGTGTGTGGTGTGTTTTCAAATAAAACATTGCTTTCATTATACCTTCAGGGCTGGGAAGATTTTAATGCATTTATTTCTACCCACTTGCTCTCTGAGCTTTGAAATTCAGTTTAATTAAATAAAATTTAATAAACATTTAGTGAGCACTCACAATGTGTCCGGTTCTTTGAGCAAGTTATTCCTGGATCCTAGGAGCTCACAGTAGAGTGTTTCACAATGGTAAATATCTGAACATTAGCCTGCAGTTTTATACTACTTTACATAAATATATGTCAAGTCAACACATATGAGACTGTTTTCTTGATAGATCATGGAAGAACGAAATCCGTTCAAGGAAAAAAAAGAGAAATACTATGTACATGTCAAAAATGCAGTCTTTTTAAGAGACATTCTCTAGAAAGCACCTCTATTTTATGTGTGATAGATTATCTCACATATGTATCCACTCACATATACCTTCCAGTTAGAACCCTGAAGCCTCATCATTGTGGTTAAAGCAATGCATTTGTAAAAATAAAAAGGATAATTGTGGGAGGAGATTCTAAACACTCGTTTTCCAATGAGCTGCTCTATGTGAGGCCCTGGTTGGGGGAAACATGGTTGAGTAAGGCATCACATTTTTGACATGGGGCTTGTGACAATCTCAAATTTATCATTGACCCTTTTGTTTGTAGACTCTGACACCTGAGTCCAATACTTTCAGAAGAACACATGGAAAATAGGAACAATGTGACTGAATTTATCCTCTTGGGGCTCACACAGAACCCTGAGGGGCAAAAAGTTTTATTTGCCACATTCTTACTCATCTACATTGTGACGATAATGGGCAACCTACTTATCATAGTGACCATCATGACCAGCCGGTCCCTGGGTTCTCCCATGTACTTTTTTCTGGCTTCTTTATCATTTATTGATACTGTCTATTCTACTGCCGTTGCTCCCAAAATGATTGTTGACTTGCTCTCTGAGAAAAAGACCATTTCCTTTCAGGGTTGTATGACTCAACTTTTTATGGATCATTTATTTGCTGGTGCTGAAGTCATTCTCCTGGTGGTGATGGCCTATGATCGATATGTGGCCATCTGTAAGCCTCTTCATTATTTGATCATCATGAATCGTCGAGTCTGTGTTCTCATGCTGTTGGTGGCCTGGATTGGAGGTTTTCTTCACTCATTGATTCAATTTCTCTTTATTTATCAGCTCCCTTTCTGTGGCCCCAATGTCATTGACAACTTCCTGTGTGATTTGTATCCCTTATTGGAACTTGCTTGCACCAATACCTATGTTATTGGACTTTCTATGGTAGCAAATGGAGGAGCAATTTGTACTGTCACCTTCTTCACTCTCCTGCTTTCCTATGGGGTCATATTACACTCTCTTAAGACTCAGAGTTTGGAAGGGAAACGCAAAGCTTTCTACACTTGTGCATCCCACGTCACTGTGGTCATTTTATTCTTTGTCCCCTGTATTTTCCTGTTTGCAAGGCCCAATTCCACCTTTCCCATTGATAAATCCATGACTGTGGTTTTAACATTTATAACTCCAATGTTGAACCCACTAATCTATACCCTGAGGAATGCAGAAATGAAAAGTGCCATGAAGAAACTTTGGAGTAAAAAAGTAAACTTAGCTGGAAGAGGGCTGTATCCTTTTTGAGAATGTGACATTCATTCTTTCACAGAAGCAAGGACTAACTTCACTATCCTACATGATTACATTTCGGTTATCATTCTTCTTTAGTTATCTAGCTTACTTATTCTGAAGCACTCATATAAATTAATATTTATGTAAGTGCAATATGTTACACCCATTACAGACCAAGAGAATTGCATAGGTTTACCAGTGTGTACTGTTTTTGTAATCATATTGTATTAAGATTCTTTGGTAGATAACAATATTTAGTTTTATTTCAAGCTCTTTTTTTTTTTGAAAGAAAGAAAGAAAAAGAGAGAAAAGAAAGAAAAAGAAAGAAAGAAAGAAAGAAAGAGAATGTAAGAGAGAAAGAAAGAGGAAGAGAAAGAGGGAGAGAGAACGGGATTCTTGTTCTATTGCCCAGGCTAGAATGCAGTCTAAAAATGGGTATTAAAAACCTCTTTTATGCCAACAATTGTGCTTAACAATGGAGACAGGAAGGAATAAGGGATGACAATAACAAACAAGCAGCCAACCAATATTTTATTTAAACCTATGAAATGCTATGCAATTGCTGAGGAGTGATTTACTTCCAATTATGTGGTCACTTTTAAAATAGGTATAATGTGATACTGAGAAAAATGTATGTTTTGTGGATTTGGGGTGGAGAGTTATGGATTAATACACTTGATTACATTTTTTGCTCATGTGAATTTCAGACTGAGGACAGAAGACAACACAGGAAAAATGTAATTCCTGGTATACCAGGCTCAGCACATCTATTCATGTGAATGTGTCAGTGTGTGTGTGTTGGGAGGATAGAGTTGGAATATTGGGGTATGTGGGTGTGTGCATTTAAACTAGAATATGTGAATATGTAGAGGATGGGTGTCTACAAAAGTATCAATTATAATTATGTGTTTATATGCATAGTTTCTATTACTAAAAATTAATGAAATATCTGGATTTTATTGTAAAAGTCATTAGGAAAGAGAAAACAAAGGTTTGGAAAATGATAATTTTTAACAAATCTAAAACCATAGTAATGAGAATAAACAAAGAAATTAGTTTCAAGAGGATTTTAGTCTAATATAAGCCAACTTTGTTCACTTACAGGCAAATGAAACATGTTTAATATGATCATCAAACCTAGCATGTATTTTTTAGAAATGGCCTTGGGTATCAGATCCTCCTAGGTTTTATTGGGTTATTTTTTTTTTTGAGCCAGAGTATGGATGCAAGTGTTTATAATATAATTTCTTTATGAAATCCCTTTCAAAATATTTAATATTTATCTTGATAACAATGAAGAGAAACATGCCGATGCCCATAAAATTAATAGTTTTGTACAAGGCAATATTTTATTTTTGCCATACAGAAAATCAATTCAGAGATGAAATCAAATGGCTTCTTCCAGATAATTGAGTGCATGTGCCTCCTTTAGATACACTTCCTGAGTATCCAAAAGGGAATGACTTTTTTTTTAATATTGGAAAAATCTGTAAATGCAACACTAGAAAGTAAACTATGAAATTATTGAAAGCTATTCACCAAAAATGCTCTAATATTTTAGTATAAAATGCATTGGAAAAAATATAACTATAATGTAAAAGAATATATAGATTATTTTTGAAGTCTGGAACTGAAAGTACGTTTAGGTTTTAATTTATGGGCACTGTCTTCAGAAAATTTATTTTGGTTTACTTCTTGCCAAATCATTGCATCAAAGCTGTCAGTTCAGAATTAATGCTTACTCAATAATGTACTAACCATGTTTATGTGTGTGTTGCAGTTTTTAATATTAAATTCTTCAATTAATGCCACTGCCTACTTCACTTTGGATTCGCATAATGGTGTCATTTCTAAAACCACTGAACCTCTTTTGGGCTATGAAACAAATCCTAAGGTGAGACAAAATATAAAACTGAATGTAAAAGAATGAATACCATTAAATACCCTTCAACAAAGTAATTTTTAAAATCTTATCTAAGTTGAAATAAGTTACCAAATTTATGTGAACTGCATTTTCACATTCACCCAGATCAAGCAGAAATTCATTTTTAAAAGAAAATAAATTTAGAAGCATATGTGATTCATTGTAGTTTTTTATTAGATCTTATTTAAATATTATTTTAATTTTTGTGTGTGTTTCTGTGGATGTATGTAAAAGTTGGAGAAGGGATTGTCTCCATATTCAACAGCATGGAACAGAGGCAGTGTTCTGGGAAATTAACTAAAAGTGCACCTCTTTAGTCTTGAATTGTCTGAAAAAGTGCCTCTGTCTTTGGCTTTATGTGCTTGTAAAGACCTGGTGTGGTGTTTTTTCCCTGCAATGTCCTGGTCAAATTTGAAATTTGCGAATAATTGGAAAGAAGAGTGAGGTATAAAAAGATGAAAACACATAACTAATCATTTTATCCTACCAAATCATTCTGGAAAATGAGACCATTTAAATTTCAAATGTTTCCCTGTTTCTTTAAGCAGTTCTCAATGATTCCAATAGTAGACTTATCAGGCATTTTTTTTTTTAACATCATCTTATCTAAAACATGACTTTCTAAACTGCAAATGTTTTGGCCAGAACATTTCTCACTATGTGAGAGTTAAAGAAATAAAAAGCAACAACTGTTTTTCCAGGACATTTGTCTAGTTGCTTATAATATTACTTTTCACCCTGGTATTACAGGATCATTTCTTGTGTAGTCAACTTTGCTGTTTTTCATTCACTCCTAAACAAATTGCCTTTGTTCTTAATGTTTCTTTGTTCTCTCTTATAATGTTCAGGATTAACTTTACTTAGAAAGTGGATATTAACATTTTGATTTTATTTATTTATTTTTATTTTATTTATTTGAGATAGAGTTTCTATTTATTTATTTATTTATTTGAGATGGAGTTTCACTCTTGTTGCCCAGGCTGGAGTGCAATTGGGCGATCTTGGCTTACTGCAACCTCCGCTTCCCAGGTTCAAGTAATTCTCTTCCCTTAGCCTCCCGAGTAGCTGGGATTATAGGTGCCTGCCACCACACCCAGCTAATTTTGTATAGACAGGGTTTCGCCATGTTGGTGAGGCTGGTCTTGAACTCCTGACCTCAGATGATCCACCCACCTTGGCCCCCAAAAGTTCTTGATTATGGGCATGAGTCACGGCACCTAGTTGACATTTTGATTTTAATTGCACTTAATTTATAAATTATACTAGAGAGAAATTGTATCTTTATCATCATGAATCTGGCAAATTCATGTATTTATTTAATAATTTCATGTAAATCCTTCAATAACATTTTGTATTTTCTCCATAAATTTCTTACACATAATATGTATAACATTCTTGAGTTTTATTGCTAAATATTTATTTTCTAATTGTTATTTGTGGTTTTATAGAAAACTGTCTTGTATCTTGCTCTTAAAAGCAGCAAACCTGCTAAAATTTTACAATGATGGTAGTAATTTTGAAGTGATCTTTTATATTCTATGTGTTAACATTCATAAAATATCTGTGGAAAATGACAGCTGTTTCTCTCTAATCTTTATAAACTTTTATTTGTAGTATCTACCTTATTTTTCTACTGAGGACTTCCAGAACAATGTTTATGAGAAATGGTAATAGCAGGCATCATTGTCTTGTCATGATTTTAAAAGACATTGTTTAAATGTTTCAAACAACAGTGCTTTTTGCTGTAGAATTTTGGTGGCTAATCTTCCTTAAGTAAAGAAAAATTTTTTATTCCTAGTTTGTTTAAAACTTTTATCAGAAATTTGATGCTAATTTTTATAACTTTTTTCTTCATCTACTCAGATGATTATATTGTTTTTTCCTTTAATTTATGAGTATTTTGATATATTTTTTATTTCGATAGCATCCTTGTGTTCTGACCTATAACCAATCCCATATGAGAGTCTTCAATACGTAATACTGAATTCAATTTACTAATAATTTAATTTTGATATTTGAGTCCCGATTTTTTTAACCCTTTTGCTGACTAAATTTCATGGTGCTTTTTAAAAATTTATTTGTTTCTTTACTCCTCACCCATGAACTCGCCTTTAGAAGGTACTAAAAAATCTATCTGGACAGTTGAGAAATTATCTGCCAGGCCTCCCTACGGCATCACTGGCCTCAGCAAGCTTATATCTTAATTTTATGTCTTGACAATTCTTGCAGTGAATATGTATGTATTAATAGTATAATTAGTATAATTTTTAATATGAATTTCTTTCTGACCACCACCCCCGTGTGTGTGTGTGTGTCCATATTATAATTTTATTTCAGTGGTATCCTAGAAGAAATATTGTGGCAAATTATTTTACACTTCCAACAACCTCATCTAAAAGCAAACAAAAGCAAATGCTCACCTGGTAAAATTTCACCCTTTTTTGGTTTACATGTCAGTCTTCCCCACTGAAATGGTAACACTATTTATAATTTAGGTATTTTCTCTAGTGTTCTGCACAGTGCATCAAAAGTGGTCAAGAAGTATTTCTTGAATAAAAGCATGTACTCTAGCTACCAATTTTATGTGCTTTATAAAATGTAAAACACAAGAACCAATAAATTGGTTCAACCATCTTATTTAGTATCTCCTGTATGCCAAATGCTGTGTTTGTCTTCTCATCCCAACTTCTATGCCACCACATATTTCATTTTTCTCCCATATTTTTTCAAAACAAGCAATTTATACATTTTTCTCCTACTTTTCTTCTGAACAAATAATATATTTTTTTCTGGACAACAGTTTAATTAAATGGTAATATGTTGTTGGTTGTGTGCCAGATTTCAGTTAAATACTTCTCGTGATCTTCAGGGTTTTTTTTTAGCTATTCAAAATATACCCAAAATAGAAGGTCCAGTAAGGTATAATCTCATAGGATTAAATATAATTCGAAATGATTTTTCTTTATAAATGTAATCTGCTTATTGACCATAGAATTACATTTAATAAAATAAAAAACTTAAAATCATATTTGACTTCATCAAACTTATTAGTCATTACCTCATTAGACCATATTTGTTCATTATTTGAGGCACTGTAATATCAGTTTGTCAAATGAAGTGTTAGGTTTTTTAAGGGTTCTAAAGTATTCATGTTCTTTCAAATTTTTCCAAAAGTAAAATAGTTGTTTACCTTCAATGATTAGTTTTTCCTAAACAATACACTTAACTTAGTCTTTTATTTTGGTACTTCTACAAATTTAAATCTGATATGTATGCCCTAAACCAATGTTCGAAAATATGATCTAAGTTCCATGAAAATTGGAAGCAATTGCAGAAATCTGTACAAAAGATACTCTTTTTGACAAATGGCCCTACAGTGTTTGGGAAGTGGTTCTACATTCTTATGCTTTCAATTTTCTAAAGTGTTTTTAATTTTATTTTTAAAGTATTTTTTATGTAAAGGGAAATTGCTTTTCTTTTCTTTTTCTTTTTTTTTTTTTTTTGAGACAGATTTCACTCTTTGTTGCCCAGACTGAAGGAGTACAATGGTGTGATCTCAGCTCACTGCAACTTCTGCCTCCTGGGTTCAAGCGATTCTCCTGTCTCAGACTCCCTAGTAGCTGGGACTACAGGTGCGCGCCACCATTCCCGGCTAATTTTTTTTATTTTTATTTTTACTAGAGATGGGGTTTCACCATGTTGGCAAGGCCGGTCTTGAACTCCTGATCTCAGGTGATCTGCGAACCTCGGCCTCCCAAAGTGCTGGGATTATAGGCGCAAGACACCACGCCTGGCCGAAATTGCATATTTTAAGCACTCAAAAAACCCTCACATTCTATCTTCTCTTATTTTAGCATTTTCATTTAGTGATTGCCGTGAGAAACAGACAAAACCTGTCTCTGGAGTTATGTGTTGGCACCATCAATATCAACATCTAGAATGTCAATGACGAGAGTCCTGTTCTTAAGTAAGCAATGAGTAATCTAAATATTTAAATGATAAGACTTAGCCACAGAAACTTTTCTCATAGCAGGATAAAGACCAGTGTTTGGCTATTGTTTCCACTGTTAATATTTAAAAATGTTTTAAACGATCTAGAAAGCAAACCTCAATGAGCTGTATTTTATTATTCTTTTTACATGCACTGGAAGTCAATTCATTTATATTTTGTCCTCAAAACTACAAAAGAGAGCCAATATATTCTGGTGGATTAAGAATTCAAAGCTTCCTATTTTTCTAGTATTTATTTTTAATAATCAAAATATTATTAAAAATGTACATTGATATCTTCATACTACGAAGTCAGTGTTGGTATTCCAGAGAATTTTAGCAATAAGCACTTGCTGATGTGGACAAATTCCCAAACACAAAGATAATAAAAATAATTGCAGAAATATTTGTAGTATTTTCTAATCTGGAGTAAGGTACAATTTACCAAGCAGTAGAAGGAATTGAAAAAGGATACAGTTAAAAGAAAACATTTAATTTCATTAAAATGAATTATTAATATGTAAATTATTAATATGTAAACATTCTCTACTAGATTTAATAATGTACAACAAAAAAACATTAAGAAGACCAGACTTGAAACTGTTACACAGTTTGTGTACAAACTGTTACACAATATGTATTATATGAAATTTAAAATATTTGCTGTGTGACATAGATGAAAAGAGACATTTGTTTACAGTGATTGATAAAAAAAAAAATCTCTTTTGTCCCACAGATATATACCAGATGCACCTATAAATATTTATGAAAATCTGCCTGTTGGAACAAAGCTGATCAAGTTGACAGCAACTGATAGAGACATAGGGGACTTTGTACATTATGAATTTATAGGGACACAAAAGGAATTTTCTATAAATTAAGGTATAACAAAATGTTTATGGTGGATCATTTTATATAATAAACAGTGTTTTTACTACTGAAAAATAAGCCTGATTGTCATTCTATAAAGATGAAACAATCTTTAAAATATTTATTGGCATATTTAGCATATTTTCATGAGGTAGAAATTGTTATTCCTTTTCAGAAGTATGGAAATGGTCTATAATCTGGCTGTTCCAGGAGGCTCCCAAATAATTCAAATTCACAATAGCAATCCCTGGGATTTTATTGTATGATTTTTTTCTCTGAGAAATAAATTTTCCTATGGAAACTAGAGCAGTAGTAAACATAAATTAAACATTTATTATATATCACATATTCTTATAAGCACTTTGCATACATAATAACCACTTTGGGTTTTTACTATCCTAATTCTAATGTAACATATGATGCCTGGAAAATAATTTTAATTTATCCAAGCTTGTGCAGCTGATTTCTGTGGCAGAACCTCCACTTGAATTTAATCTGCTTGATTTTGACACTTGTAACTCTATCTTCCACATGGCCAAAAGTTTGGAGTTTCTAACCCTAATGACACAAATATAAAACAAGAAGAGGAAGACAAGAAAGATGTCTTCTCTTTTTAAGAGGTGATATACATTTTTTCACATGAAAAGAGCTGGGTTAAATACACAACATCTATTACATCAGTTAAAGGAACTGCTGGTAGAGAGTCAGAAACTGAGAAGGGTGGGGAAGGTGACTTGTGGAGAGAAGGCTTGGTATGGCAAGTCAGAAGTTAAGGAGAGAAAGAGGGGAAGAGAGAGATCAGACACAGAGAGCAAGAAGGGTGCCAGAGCTGGCAGTGAGGAGGGGATGGTAGCAGAGATGGGAGATTAGTTATATACCGGGGGATTGATGGAAAGCTAAAGATAAATAAATGATGGTTTCTCTCCTCAGAGATGTGAATAACAATTGTGGAAAATAAGAAACTGTAATGAACCCTGTGAGGATAAATTAAAATTGAGGGTATCAGAATCAACATATATTTTTTCCATATATATATGTATATAGAGACATATAAATATTTGTACATGTATATTTATGTGTATGTGTATGTAGTTAACATAAACATTGAGTAATTGTATGTGTACGTATATAGACACACAAACATAAAAACATACATTTTTTGTCTATCTCTACTTAAAGAGTGAAAGAGCTTAAGTGCATAATATCAGAATAGCCATCAGTACACCTATTACTCAGATATTGAGTTCTAAATACCATTTTCCCTATAGAAGCTTTTTAGAGGAATGGCTCTTCTTGAGTCCACAGCAGTTAAAATATAGAAAGAGCGAGAAAGTAGGAACATGCTGGAAGAACGATGAGGGTATGTCAATAACAACAAACAAAAATGCCAGAAATCAGCTTGAATTCTTCCCCCTTGCCAATTCTAGAGCAATCTGAACATCAAAATAAATAATAGTTACAGATTATAAATCATAAAATGAGACTGCATGAGTCCAGCAGATATAAATACAAAATAAATGGACAGTTTGATGAAAAACAAGATGCTTACCTAGTTTCAAAGTATCTCTTCACAAAATACTTTTTTTTTAA
Organism: Cacajao melanocephalus; assembly: GCA_963573385.1. NCBI lineage: Eukaryota > Metazoa > Chordata > Mammalia > Primates > Pitheciidae > Cacajao > Cacajao melanocephalus. Next base: position 21,700 of record CAUYLG010019917.1, read on the forward strand.
GACAAGTATTTCTTCACAAAATACTTTTTTTTAAGAGAATGTCTTGCTGTGTCACCCAGGCTAGAGGGCAGTGACGTGATCTTGGCTCACTGAAACCTCTGCCTCTGGGTTCAAGCTATTCTCTTGCCTCAGCCTCCCAAGTAGCTGTACTACAGGCACACATCACCATGTCCAGCTAATTATTTGTATTTTTTAGTAGAGGCAGAGTTTCACTATGTTGGCCAGGGTGGTCTTGAACTCATAACATCATGATACGCCTGCTTTGGCGTCCTAAAGTGCTGAGATTACAGGCATGACCCCCCACGTCCAGCCCACAAAATACTTATTATTTGTAAAGGGCAAAATAGCAACTCTGGAGTAGAGAAAACTGGCAGATACTTACTGAGTCAATGATTAAAGTGGATTTCACCAGTAATGAGACAAACTGATAACATTCAAAAAGAATGAAGTACAGTTTGCATGATATTTAATTAAAAGCTACATAACCTGAATTTTATCATGAGCTCAGATTAGGCAAACCCAACTTGAGAGACATTCTCCAAAATTACTAGTCTGTAATCTTCAAAAAGTTCAAGGTCATAAAATTCAAGGGAAGATTGTAGACTTTTTCCAGATTTAGGGAGGCTAAAGAGACATGACAACATGCAATTCTGAAGTGGATCTTTTGCTATAAAATACATTGAGACAATTACTAAAATTTGAGTGGAGGTCTCCATGTTAGATGTATTGAGGTTAACTTTTCTGATTTTGATGTATCATGGCTGTTTGAAGAATATCCTTTCTTTTAGGAAATGTGTATTGAAGCATCAGGGCAGTTACTCTTAAATTGTTCTAAGAAAAAAAAGCTCTTTCATAAACTTGTAATTACTTTTAAAATTTAATAATTTTACTAAAATAGAAATAAAGAGAAAATAATGATAGCTATAGAACATAGATAGAGAAAAGCCAACACTTTAAATCATATTCTAAAAATTCCTGAAGAAGTAAACAAAAAGCAATGAAATACAACAAATACTCAGAGGTATCATCCAAAAAATATTCATAAAATAAAATATTTGAAAGGCAAACTAGGTTCTTGGAAAAACTAATCTATAATGGATGAACCTGAGCCATATTTTAATAAAGTATTAGATGTTAATTTTTTACAAAAGTATTTGAGCCTCTAGGCAAAAAGAGTGGTGACTTACAAGGGAGTAATATTAATACATTGTTAACAGACTTTTCTATAAATCCTTTCTGTAAGTTAATGGAGTAACATATTTAGGAAACCTGAGGACACATAATGTGATTTCACAAATTTACATTTGGCAAAATGACCTCATATATTAAAAAAAACAGCACATAAAAATTTGAGAACATAGGAAACAGTATTTCCTATTAGTTCTTCCTTATGCATCCACCAGATAATGCACTCCAGGCAACCAAAATACCTAGAGATGTAAGAACATAAGAAATGAGAATGAGCACCAATTATATTTTAACCTGTAGATTAAAAATTAAGGTTATAAAGGAGAGAACACATTTCACATAAGGTTTATGGGCTCTGCAAATATAGATGAGATGAAATAATTTAAAAAGCAATTCCCAATGAAAATATTATCAGTTTTTCTTTCTGTTGATTTCTGTTGTTGTTTTTCTCTGTGCCTACTGTCCCCCACTCCACCTACACTCTCTTCACCACCCTCACTCCACCTCAATCTTCTCTGCCTAGATTTCCTGTACTAATTTTTCAACACTCAGCCTAGCCTGTACTGTGTGCTCCCAACCCCAACCACCATGACCTTCCCGTGAAATATTTTCTGAAATATGCGGTTATGGAGGCTTCTCTCTTTCCCTGTCACTTACCCAACCACCATTCCTTACAGATCCACAATTGTGACTAGCGTTTGTGTTTCATCAGATCAATGACTGGCCTTTATTTATCCTTAGAACTATTTTATCCATGGAACTATTTTTTAATTCATAACTTATTCATTTTATGAGTACTGAACGAGTTTGCATCTGCCTGCCTTTTAGATTCAGGAGAGGTCACACTTGCTTATCCTTTGGATTATGAAGACAAAGCCACCCCAAAGTCTTGGATATTATATTTTAGAGCTTATGACAATGAACGAATACATTCAACAACTGGGACACAGTGTTTCTACAAGATGTAAGTGACAACCCACCTCAATGCTCACAGGATATTTACATGTAAGTTATGATAGTAATTGTTTGGTCTTCAGATTTTGGCACAGAAAGAAGCAGGAGAAAAATAAATGGGTAAGCACTGTACCATCCCTGGAATGAAGCCAAAGCCTTTTGTTATTTCCTTTATTTTCAGGCAATATGTATTTCCTCCCTGGTACAAGTGGATCTGCTTTATTAATTCTTTAAAAAGTTTAAAAATTAAAGCTAGAAAGGATTCCAAAGGATTATTTTGTTTAGCTTCATGCTTTCAGGGAGATAAAAGAGCTATTATATTAGAAATCATATATTTGTATAAATACAAAATTATAATTCATTTTATATTTTACTGACATTAACTTAATGATAGCTCTAAAGCCACATACAAACTTACCTTCTTTGTTCTGGCTTTTAAATTACACAGAAATTTAAAATGCAAGTATGATATGTTATTTCCATTATTAAAATGGAGTTCAGTTACTCACCAAGTTTACACAGTTAATACACAGTAGGTTGGATCCTGAAACCTCGATTTTCTGATCCTTAGTGTATTTCTCTCTGCAGATACTAGAGTGCTCAAAAAGACTTAACTTAGTCTAGGAGTAATCTGGTAACATATTCTTCTTTGATATTCTAGTAATATATCTCATTCCAACAGTGTGTGATTACATAATTAATAATAGATTACATGATAATCTGTTATTAATAATTAATGATCATCCATTATAAATAATATTGTTGATATTATAACATATTATATATCATATAAAAAAATCTGAGGAAAACCATAGTAATCCATACTTCCTGCAACAAAAGACTATCTAGATGTACCTAAAATAAACTATATGCAGAATTTTGATAGTCCTGCAAGTTGAGCAATAAAAGCTCTTGCTTAATTAAAAATTTCACTTTCACAGCAGAAATGCTATTTTAAAATACATTATAAAAGGTTTTTGGTGGTCTGACCTTGAATAACTTTCTCCCACTGAAAACAACATTTTATGAATACAAATGCAGGGATATATTTGATTACTTTATAATAAAAAAGTCCAAAATCCACATACAAAAACGGTGCCATTGCTGTTATACTCAAAAATCAACTTTTGGTTTGTAAGCTTTTTGCCAGAGATGTTCTGCTAAAAACCAAAAGGCCAAAGAAGAATTCTGTAGCCACTCCAATAGTTGTTTGCTTCTACTTTCTATTCCAGCTAGCAGTCTACAGATTCATATTGGAGGGTATTAGAATTTTTTGTTTCTAAAACATTTTTCATGTTAACAAATTAGACAACTCACCTTTTATTCCTCGATTATTTTAATTGTAAGATATTTTAAATGCTTGACATTAGAAATATTCTTTTAAAACTGAGAAAAATACAATTATCATTGTGTGTACTATTTAAGATACCACTGATTGCTGTTAAAAAAAAATAACATATGTATATATCACTGGCTAAATCAATAAGCATTTCTTTGCCCCTCATGCAAAGAGTGGTGCAGGTTGGTGGGCTCTACTGTGTGGCACTCCTCTATGCTCTGACTCAGGGGTCCTAGACTACTCAGTTGTTTGGCTTTGCAGTGTTTTGCCTTGTGCTCCCAACCACATGGAGAGAGGTGAGAAAGACGGCATGTGGAAGGTACCCCTAAGTTTTAACCATCATTGATAGAACTGATATATAGCTTTTCCACTTGCATTTCATTTGCCAGCACGCCTCACATAGCCTACTACTGCAGTAGTTGTAGGAAAACTGGGATATATAAAGGGACATATGAATACTGGTAAGAATAAACAGTCCCTGCTACCTAGCAAAGTTAATAGTCAATAGTTCTCAGTTTTCTTGGTTTTAAGTGAGAGAGAAGTATATATTATCTGCCTAAAAAAAAATAGAACATTTAACTTCAAGAGATTACACAGAGATTTAGGATTTATAAATATAAAATTATTAATCTGTAATACAAATTTCCATTTTGTTCAATGATCATATGTGTGCATAATACTAAAGTTGTTGCTTATTAATCCAGCATAATAGCAATTCAATTCCCTTAGTCTCAGCAAGAATGCCAAATAATTTCTTATCTTATACAATTTTTCATCAACAGTGTGATTTTCTTATTGGCAAAAGTAGTTATTTAAAATATGAGCACATTTTAAAACTTCTTTTTATTAAATATTATCATCTACATAAATCTAGATTAACATGTTACACCACATTTTTCTCATATTCTACTTGTTATAGAATTGAACTTCCTGAAAACATCCCAGTTGAAACTCTTTTAGTCTCTCTAACTTGTACAGATAAGGATGGAACTGCTCCCAATAACAATATAACGTATCATTTGATTATGGATGCTTTTTCAAATGAAACATTTACCCTCACAAACAATGAGCTAAGAGTAAGTATTTTTAAGTTGCTCTTTGATTGTGTCCCTGTGATTAACCTTAGATAGAAAAACATTTTATTTTCATTCTTATAAAATTCTTAATGAACTACAGTAATTCAAAATAGCTGATGGCAGAATTTGTTCCCAGATATTTAATTGAACCTTAAATTGCCAACAACATATCTTAGTTTGAGATGAATGCTGGAATGCAATTTTGATCTTTGGAACTGAACTGGGAAGGCTATAAATTTCCTAGAACAAATGGCTCTATAATAAAATACTGTATATTTCTTGGAATGTGTCAACCTACTGAAACGGGATACCCCAGCCTTGGGGGTATGGCCTTCACCAAGGACCACCCTCTTCAACTCAGTAGTTCCCTGTCTCCTGTCCATATCTCTACCACAATTACTTTTAATAAATATATTCAATAACTATCAAATATAGTATATGAAAGAATTAATATGGATACTTTATTACTGTATTCTGGGATGTGCCATAGCTCAAATATTTTACTAATTAAAGAAATCTACAACTTTACTTCCAATAAATTTTGAGACCTAGGTCAGGCTAAGTGGTGTTATATTTGCATAGTTTTAAAAGAATAGGTGGGGTTAGATTAGATATTGTGTTCAATAAAGATTTGTGGGTAATGGCTGAACATTGCTATAATAAAAGTTGTTCAAACCCATGTTGAGTTTGTTATCATTAACTGATAAGAAACCGAACATGGGCTGTATGAGTAGACACAGGTAACACACTTATTTTTCACCTTATTTTGATACTGAATTCATTGCAATTGGACTTCTTTCCAAGTTGCACTTCACATAAACCCCTAATTTTATCATTTTCTGTCTTATTATATTTTGTGGCTGAGATGCACAGAACCATTTTCACAATCTTACAACAATGGATGTCCTTCACCTCTGCCTTTTAGTCCTGGTATTCATGCTATTCATACTGCTAGAAATTTCTCCTCAGTTATGTTGTGTCCCCAGTACTCACACACTTTTGCATAACCTTCATGGCTTTGTTTAGAGATTGTTTCTTTTAAGAGCTATCCCTGATATTTCTTCTCCCTCTTGTCTGGATTAGGCACATCTCATTGGGTTCTTGCAGCATTCTGTATCTCTCTCACCATAGCACTAATCACACATTCCATCTGTTTCAGCCATTAGATGGTAAAAGAAAAAAATCTGTTGTAAACTAGTTTCTGACATATATTCAGTGTTTTTGGATATATATATTTATTAATGACCAGTTAATGGATACAAATCTTCCATTTGATAGAGAAATAAGACCTAGCGTTTGATCACTGATTTTGATCTTCACAAATTATACAAATGTATTACATTGTTGCATGTACTCCAAAATATGTACATTATGTATCAATAAAAAATAAAAATACTGAATGAATTAGTAAATAAAGTGAACAGAATTATACTGTAAAAATCATATTTGTAAGGCGGTGACAGGAGTTAGAAACATATTATTGCCAGATGCATCAATGCCACATTTTCATAATTTCTCACAACTAAAAGATGTTGATATGACTAGAATATCAAAACAGATACTTGTAAACTATATATATTACATTTGTATCCTGATAATGTTGGAAAATAATACAGTATCAAAAACATCCTCAAACAGGAATATGAAGAACATGTTACTGAGTAACATTTCTTTGAATCTCCCCTCTTCATGCAGTTCTAACAAGAATAAAACAAATAAAGCACACAAAATACATGAGCAAACAACAACAAAATTTTTGTAGTGAACCTGTCTTAATTTGACAAAAACCATAAAACCAGCCACATAAATTTCCTGGAAGCCAAACCATTGAACCAGAGTATCTTATGATGGTTTTTTTTTCTACATTTGCCTGAGAATTATGAAATACTAATCTTCATTAAATTCACTGGCATATGGTATACCTCTTTTTTCCCCAGTTATTATATTATTGGAATGAGAACAATAGTATTTTTCTCAAAGGGTGATTAAGTTAAGAAAGAGTCATAAAGTGGCACCATCCTTATCTTAATAAAGCAGCCAGAGAAAAGAAGCTAGTGTGTAGAAAAAGAAACTGACATAATTTTAACGCTTAGGGAATAAAACATTTACTAGAAGAACATAGAAAAAACATATGTTTGGCTTTTCAAAAATGTTTGAGTTTTAAACTCATAAAAGGGCATAATTAAAATACAAATTTGTTTTTAAATTAAAAATAAAACTGATTTGTTCTTAGATGCCATACATTGGCATGTGTATTATATTAATGAGATAAAAAGAGGTTAGCAGTCACTCAAAACTATGATTTACAATAAGCACCAAGAGTTTTATGTTAAAATAATGATTACAGCTCTAGTAGACTAGTAGAGATTAACTTTAAATTTACCTTTACTCATTGGGGAATGATATTTACCAGGGTACCAGTGATAGCCATGTAATTGTAATGTTTAAGAATGAATTACTATTTAATGAATCCAAATGATTTCATATGTAATATATTGAATTTATTAATGAAATAATAAAAAATGAATATTTCTTTGTCAGTATTACTAATCATGTATTCTATGAGGTTATTTCTCGTTAATGAGCATTGACCTGAAAAATCACCCCAATATATTTTTACTAGTCAATTCATTTTTTAATTATTTTATGGTGTAATATTTGATATTAGATAACATAAGTAACATATTTGCAAGTAATAAAGCATAGCAATAAAATGAACCCCTGAACCCATCATCTCACTTCAGAATCAGAATATTACTAACAGCTGTGCTGCTACCCTTTTCCATCCCTCTGCTTGTCTTCTAGAAGCAACCAATATCCTGAATTTTGTGTTTGTTATTGACTTGGGGGATTTTATAGTTTTGCTATTAATGTACATATTACTAGATAACATTGTTACATTTGCTTAGTTCTTGAGCTTTAAAAAGTATCATTTCTATGTAGTCTTCTGTGACTTGATATTTAATTCATTATGTGTTTAAGACTCATTATTGTTTAGGGAGTACTTGTTTATCATATCTATGATCTATCTGTCTATTTATCATCTATCAATGTATCTATGTATCTGTCTCTCTACCTCAGTCACTCAGTTGCTGTAATCTTCCATTGTATTCTTTAATATTCCATTGTGTGACTGTAACCATTCTCCCATTGGTAGAGATTTGAATTTCCTCCTGGTTTTTGCATGTTATGCATATCATTGTAATGAACATTCTTGTGTATTTCTTTTAGTGCTCCCAGAACAGGACTGCCATCTTATAATGTATTTAAATGTTCAACTATATGCCTTAGTGCCACATTGCTTTCAAAGAGGTTGTACCGGCTTGTACTTTCACCTGAAATGTATAAGCATTGCTCTTGAGCAATATTTTTATCATAATAACTGCTACTGTCACATAGTTTAGCATGTGTTTGCCTGATTGACAATGTGATTAAACATCTTTTCATATATTCACCAATTCTGTGGATAAATATTCATGTTTCCTTTGTGTGAAATGCATAATCATCTATTTAGCCATTCTTGTTTTGTTATTTTTATTGTTGGCGAGATACACTCTGATATTTTGGAAAATATCCTATATTTTCTTGTAAATAATTTTATAAGTGGCCTTTCATATTTAAGTTTTTCTAAATGTAAAAGAACTTATTTTGTGGTCGGCAGTAAAGTAGAAATTCAATTAATTATTTTTCAGTATTTGGAGCACCTACTCTCACAGTGATACTTCTGCAAAGACCTCTAATGCTATTTCTGACATTTATAGAATTTCCATAGATGCTGTGTCTGCCTCTGGCTATTTCCCTGTTGTAGTTGTAGTTCTTTTCATTGTTAAGTTTATTTCTATATTTTCAGATTACCTTACTATCGATAGATAAGAAAAGGCATACAAGAAATTTACAAAATCACTACTGACGTGAATTACCAACTTCCTGACTGATACCTGGTTAAGTGCCATTTTTCTCTATGTTACTTTTCTTTATCCATTTGGAATATAGACGGCAGAATTCAAATATTGGAAAGTACCTTAGAGATCACTTAATATGCTACTTCATTCATGAAGAAACTATTTTCTCCCATTTGACTAATTCATTTATAGGCTCTGATTTCTATTATTCTGGGAACATTGTAGAATTTTTAAGAAAACAGTTTTATTTACCTATTTTTTTTGCACCAACTCAGCATCTAGTTGCTACACATAACTTCCCTCTCTAATAGGTATTGGAGAGAAAAATAGTTTGCTGAGAAAAATAGTTAATGTGAATGTGGGTGAGGCACAAGAAAGACTTCAGAAGAACTGAATACACAGCATGCAATCACATTCTTTCCACTCCTTCCCTTGAATGGCCTCAGACCTACTCTAGGCTACAACCACCCTGAAGATTGTGTGATTATGAATTAGCTGGGAAGGGGAAGACTCTTACCAATGCCTTTTGTATTTAACATTATTAAAGATCCTGAAAGCATCATGCCTGCCCTGCACATTCTTCCCAGGAGAGTAAAGTAAAAGAGCAAAAATATGAGATGCTGTGACCTCTCCCAGCAGAATGGATCTCAAGTTTTGTTTTTGCGTAAGTTTGAAGCTTGCAATTCAAAGCTTGCTGCCAACAGATTATTTCCACTAATACTAACCCAGATCTAACTCATTTTGAAAGAACACAAATTCCTGGCAGCGACTTTTTACACATTATAGTAACTATTTACAAGGAGAACCTGCAGAATAAGAAAACGGGAATCAATGACAAATGAATCAGTGTGAACAAATGAACACATAATATGACACCCTACTTTTGCTCTTACAGTGTATGGTAATAATTACAAAGTGCCAGAATATACAGTAATATCATCTTAGGTGTACAATCAATTTATAGTTTTATATTACATAAAACTTTGCTCTGCAGAACAGTACGGAATACACTAGCTACATGTGCCTTTGAGCTTATGAACTATGTTTTGTCCAAATTAAGATATGCTACAGTTTTCAGTGAAGCAATGAATTTCATAGGATTAGTATGAACAAACAAATATAAACATCACATCAATATATTTATATTGATTGTAATTTAAAATGGTAGTATTTTGGATATGTTTGATGAAATAAAATAATTCATTAAAATTAATTTTAACTGTTTGTATTATTTTTAAATGTGGCTACTAGAAAAGTTATATTTCATATATGGCACATATTTACAGCTCATGTCATATTCCTATTGGATAGTCCTGTTATAGAATATCACTTTCACTAATTTGTTACCAATATAAGTTTCATATGTCTTCATTTTGGATTCACATAAATGACAAAATAGATGTTTAACCAAAGAAAACAAAATGAACCATTGATAAACTGTTTTTAACTACAGATTGGACTTATACATCCGGATTTTGATGATGCTATTTTTGCAGGAATGCATTTCAAATATACATTGTTTGTGAAATTGTCTGATGAGGGAAATCCTGTACTAACAAGTAAGAAGTTACTAATTTGAAACATTGAAATAGTTTGACATAGAAAACACCCAGTACATTTAAAAATCTGTTTATCATATATATAAGTATTCTAATAATCTGTTAAATAAACTATGCAATATATTATTCTTATAATAACTTATTTAGTGCTCATGCACAGCTATTTAAAAACGGAACGTCTACATAAAAACAAACTAGAGGAGAGAATGACACCCAAATGTTTAACATAGCACATTACCGTTATTTGAAGACAATGTCAAAAATAAACATTTCTAGAATGCTTGTGTATTTAAAATATATCTCAAGGAATTATTTGTTCTGCTTTAGAGAAAATATTAACATTCAGATTCTCATAGTAAATTGCATTCTTTCATTATTTATTATGCTGAAGTATTTTAATTATATTTCAATTGGTGAATACTGTGGTCAGCTTTTGGAAACTATGGTTTTTGATTCAGAATAGTAGCATTTATATGTAAACATACTATAAAAGACAATTGCTTTGACAGGTGTTCAAAAAACTCAATAGAATGTTCTAATCCTAAACTTATTTTCAAGTGCTCTATAATTGAAAAGGTAATACTACTAAAACATATCAATATATATGTACTTGTAAAATTTATGCCATGAGAATTTAGAATATAAAATAATATGATAATAGGATGTATTAATTAAAAAGGAAAAGAAAAAGGAAGGATTATTGAAGAAGACACATTATTGCCTTAGCTACATATTTTATGTGCTTTTTTTCTCCATAGCAATCATTACAGTCATCGTAAGTGTGAGTCGCATAAATGAACTGAATCCAATTGGAACTGCGTCAGCATTTACCTTCAGTGTATTTGAAAATAGTCCAGTTGATACACTAGTTGGAAAAGTTACATTTACTGATGCAGACTGGCCGTTTAATAATATGAAATATAGCATTGTTGGAGGCAATTTGGGAACACCTTCCAAATTTTACATTGAACCAGATACAGGTATAAAATGCTGATATCAATTAATCATAAAAGTAAAGAGTTCATATACACTCAGTGGAAATTTATTTAGAAACTGTGATCATGCAAATATCTTTCTCTTGAACTATTTAATGTTCACCTGGATTTCTTAGCTGTATCCATAAATTTTTTTTATTGTACTTTAGCTTCTGGGGCACATGTGCAGATCATGCAGGATTGTTGCATAGGTACACACATGGCAATGTGGTTTGCTGCCTCCATCCCTACTTCACCTACATCTGGCATTTCTCTGCATGTTATCCCTCCCCGACCTCCCCACCCCCCGGCTGTTCCTCCCTTGGCCACCCTTCCAACAGACCCCAGTGTGTGTTGCTCCCCTGGTTGTGTCCATGTGTTCTCATTGTTTAACACCTGCCTATGAGTGAGAACATGCAGTGTTTGATTTTCTGTTCTTGTGTCAGTTTGCTGAGAATTATGGTTTCCAGATTCATCCATGTCCCTACAAAGGACACAAACTCATCATTTTTTTATGGCTGAATAGTATTCCATGGTGTATATATGCCACATTTTCCTTGTCCAGTCTATTGTCAATGGGCATTTGGGTTGGTTCCAGGTCTTTGCTATTGTAAACAGTGCCACTATGAACATACTTGTGCATGTGTCTTTATAATAGAATGATTTATAATCCTTTGGGTATATGCCCAGTAATGGGATTGCTGGGTCAAATGGAATTTCTATTTTTAGGTCCTTGAGGAAGCGTCACACTGTCTTCCACAATGGTTGAACTAGTTTACATTCCCACCAACAGTGTAAAAGTGTTCCTATTTCTCCACATCCTCTCCAGCATCTGCTGTCTCCAGATTTTTTAATGATCTTACCTAAGGCAAAGTGCTGAAGCTTTGATCTTTGCTGTATTCAATTTCAGAAAGCCTCTGCATATGTGCTTTTCCATGTATCCAAGAATATGACTTAA
>CAUYLG010019919.1:0-21905 GCA_963573385.1 Cacajao melanocephalus
ACCTAATCAAACTCCACAGCTTCTGCACGGCAAAAGAAGCAGTCATTAGAGTGAATCGGCAACCAACAGAATGGGAAAAAATTTTTGCAGTTTACACATCTGACAAAGGGCTGATATCCAGAATTGACAAAGAACTAAAACAGATTTACAAGAAAAAAACAAACAAGCCCATTCAAAAGTGGGCAAAGGATATGAACAGAGACTTTACAAAAGAAGACCTACATGAGGCCAACAAACATATGAAAAAATGCTCATCATCGCTGGTCATTAGAGAAATGCAAATCAAAACTACATTGAGATACCATCTTACACCAGTTAGAATGGCAATCATTAAAAAATCTGGAGACAATAGATGCTGGAGAGGATGTGGAGAAATAGGAACACTTTTATACTGTTGGTGGGAGTCTAAATTAGTTCAAACATTGTGGAAGACAGTGTGGCGATTCCTCAAGGACCTAGAAATTGAAATTCCATTTGACCCAGCAATCCCATTACTGGGTATATATCCAAAGGAGTATAAATCATTGTACTATAAGGACACATGCACACGAATGTTCATTGCAGCACAGTATAGCAAAGACCTAGAACCAACCCAAATGCCCATCGATGATAGACTGGACAGGGAAAATGTGGCACATATACACCATGGAATATTATGCAGCCATCAAAAACGATGAATTCGTGTCCTTCGTAGGGACATGGATGAACCTGAAAACCATCATTCTCAGCAAACTGACACAAGAACACAAAATCAAACACCGCATGTTCTCACTCATAGGCGGGTGATGAACAATAAGAACACATGGACATAGGGGAGCACTACACACAGGGGTCTGTTGGGGGGGAAATAGGGGAGGGACAGTGGGAGGTGGAGAGGTGGGGAGAGATAGCATGGGAAGAAATGCCAGATATAGGTGAAGGGGAGGAAAGCAGCAAATCACACTGCCATGTGTGTAACTATGCAACAATCTTGCATGTTCTTCACATGTACCCCAAAACCTAAAATACAATTTAAAAAAAAAAGTGATGTATTTCCACCAAGCAAAAGCCAAATGCTTTCAGACATATATTGTACCAATAAAGGTGTAACAGTAATTTGAATATTCTAAGATAAAAACAGAATGGAAATAATAAAATTTGATTTATGATTAATTTTGAAAAAAAAAATCCATTGCTTATGGCCAGACCCATATAATTTGCCGGGAAACTACCAAATATTTAGTGATTTTATTTTCAAAAAGATTCTTTTCATAAAGTCTCTATGAACATATATAAAGTAAAAAGCCATTAAATTAAATGTGATTCTTAAGAATTCTGTAAAGGCAGCAAAACTTCAAAGAGCTCTTTTGACTGAGAATGCAAACCTGAAAGAGCAAGGAATCAAGGAAATACAAAAGATCTAAGATCCTTCACCAAAGGAGAGAAATGGGATATCTGATATTTAATAACAAAGCCAAGCTAAGAAAAAACAAAGAACACAAAACATTCAATGAGATAAAAATTCTTCTAGCTGTTGTGTAAGGAACAGTGTTTAGAAGTTTCTCCAAGTGTCCCATCTGTATCTCCTCTTTCTATCCCACTGCATTCCCTCTCTTGCCCTTCATGCCTCCTTTCCTGTTTCTGACCCTGTATTCCTCTCTAGCCATTCTGTTCTCCTCGCTGAATCTGAAACATGCCTTGTGTGTCGCCGCCCTTTGCTGTAGCTGCTTCCTCTCCCCTGGCTTGCTGTCTCCCTAGATAATGCATGGCTAACTCTCTCAATTCCTCCAAATATTTGCTCAAATGACACTTTCTCACTTATTTAATATTGCAAATTGTCATTTCCCTACCACTCCTCACACTCATAAGCCCCATTACCCTCCTTGAATTTTTGTTTTCCAAAGGATTGGTAACTCCTAATACACAATGCTATTTTAAAATTTATTACGTATTTTGTATATTGCTGGACCCCTCCCATGTTTGCCTGTTTTGCTCACAAATATATTCAGTGAACCTAGAACAATATTTGATTCATAGATAGAGCTTAATAAGTGTTTGTTGAATATGGGAATGAGTAAATCAATGAATTAATGAGTGTATTATCTGAGCTTCCATGACTCAACATTGCTGTGGAAAGTAAAACGTGGAGTTATGAACTTTTCTCATTTTTCTCTTTTCATATGTGTATATAGGGACTTAATAATTTTCTTAGGTCCTTTTTGTGAAGACTTTGTATTCCATGTTTAAAAAACCAAGGCTGCTGTGCAAGGTATTTCATAATTCATAAATATAATGAAATGCCAGAGCTAATGTTAGAAAGCTAAATGTGTTTCATGTGGAGAGAAGTATATAACCCTAGAATAATACACACATTTAGGATGGCCTTGCAATTTAGTATCTATGTGGGTCATTTTAGAATAAAAGGGGAAATTAAATTATTAATATTATATAATTATTAAATTATAAAAACTATTATAATTGTTTTATGTTGGATAATATAATCATTGGTTTTTATTATAGGTTCCACAAAAAGTTGTAATCAAAAATATTTTGAAACTAAAATTCTTTTAATAAACTTGTTTAGACTAAAGTGTAATTAAAACAAATTTAGGTTGACTCTCTGAATATTAAATATAAATGAACTGAATAATTTTCCAGACACTTTGCTTAGTTTTTTTTGACCTATCTATCATATCCTGGTCACTTATTTTTCTGTAAAATTAATTTTTCTGTATTATTTTTAATTTTTCATAAAATTTTGAAAGTCTTCAAAGTTGAATTTTCTCTAGTTTTGACATTTTGACCATTTTCAAATGACTTTGCTTTGTATTATATTTTTAATTGATAAAATGCTTCCTCTTATAAGTGCTGAGGAAAATGATAAGCTCAGAGCCAGTTATGATATGATAAATGGAGGAGATTCCCTATTCTATTTTGTAGTGAAATGTGCACTATTTCACTACAAATAACATGGAAGAGATGTCCTATTCTATTTTATAGTGAAATGTATAAATATTTCAGACCCAATATTTTAAACGTGCAGTCTTTTCCTCCATTTACAGAGTACCTTTCTTTAACTTATTTTCTATGACTAAATCTGTCAAAAATGTTTTAATTTTCTGCTGAATGTCTCCACAAATGTAGATGTCATACAGTTATAAGCACTCTCAATTTCATTCTATTCTTATGCAGAAGATAACTATCTAATTATAAGTAGAAGCTCCATTAAAAAACTTTTCCTTCAAGTTGAGATATTTCAGAGCCTAATAATTGGCATTCAAATTAAACCTTGTATTCCTTTAGATCTCCGATGTTTATTTAATATCTTCTTTGCTTTTGTGAGAGTAAATTTGTCTTTTCATTCATGAGATTTACTTTTAATAACAGAAATTCTTTACAAACTTAAAAATTTGAATTTTGCTTAACATTTTGATTAGAGATTTCCAACTAATTTTAATAAAATGTAAGCAAAATGGAAATAATTTCTATGGTAAATGAAAACATTTCTAAACTCCAACTGTGATAAGCAGTAAAGAGATAGATTCTGTGGAAATATGCTGATATTTTCTTTTTGACTCAATATCAGATTATCACCAAAATTTTTATATTTCTTTTTCATGACTGTATATATATAAAATATTTGTAAAATGTGATACTTGTATCTCAGCTTGTATAAACTGGTAGAATATCACAGCTCTTTGCATACAACTATAAATTATTTGTGTAACATAACCAACTTCAAATACATCTCTGTTCTATAGGTCTCCTAATTTACTAAGAACATTAGTTTTACCTCCTTGCTCTGTTCCACCCAAATCTGTATTCATATCAACACTGAAAAAAAATCTAATTTTATCATCTTTAATGTTGAATTTTAAATTAAACTTGTAGTATCATTCACAAATAACAGCATCAATTTCATAATTTTTATTTTTATAGTTAGTAACAATGAGAAGTTTTAGTTTAAAAAAGAATATCTAAAGGTGTATGGATAAATTATCTTGGAGCTTGTTTATGAATATAGTATTAAAAGACTTTTAGAAGAATTATTATGCCTAGGAATGGCCTATAAGATAGGCAAGCAGAATAATATGTGATTTTTCAAAAAAGAGTCTTGATGTCTAAACTGGGTACCTGTCTCAAAGGGCTGAGACACATAAATCACTGGTGGAGGGTCTAGAATATGTTTTAAAAAGATATTGCTTATCAGTAACCACAAGAATTAGAAGAAAAAGATAAGATCATAGATATGTACAGTATCAAAAGCAGTCATTTTATAAAACAGTAGTTTTGGACAATGAAGAAGATGAAATAATCGATTTCTGAATTATATATGAATCTGCACAATATTTGTGTAACATCAATATTATTTCCCTCATTTTATAAGTAAGAAAGCCTTGGGCAAGAGAGATGAGTAACTTGCATAAGGCCACATGGCAGTATTGTAGCAAAACCCAGATTATAACAAATTCTTTCTGACTCCAGATATATACATTTCTTAAACTACACCCAATTACTTTCTCCTACTTTAGGATAGATATTTTATCTTACTTATCTGGGCAACTATAAATGCCTGAGAAAGAGAAAGGTATGGATGTTCATCTCTGTTGGGTACTGAATAACTAGTGCAGGCAGTTTGTTGCCTGGGTTAGTGCTCGCTAGACTTAAATATTCTGCAGGGAGTGGACATTGAATGTGTGTATTTGGGCAGGAGGACGATTCTAAATACATTATTTAACAGTTACTGATTACTGTGGAGCTTTAACAAATATATCCACAAGTTATTTGATAACTGTAGTAGACAAAATAACAGTCTCCCTAAGACATGAACACTCTAATTGCTGGAACCTGTAAATATGTTACGTTACAAAGTAAAGGGAAATGAAATTGACTTTAAAATAGGGAGATTTCCCTGGAAAATCTGAGTGCATTCAAACGTAATCAGAAGTGTCTTTACATTTGGAAGCGGAGTGAAGAAGAGAAGGTCATAGTGACATCATATGAGACAGACTCAACCCACCATTGTTGGCTTTGAATATGGAACAAGGGTCCGCAAGCAAAGGAATATAGGAGGCTGCTAGAAGTTGGAAAAGACAAGAAAATGAATTCTTCCTTGGAGCCTCCAGAAATGAATATAGCTCTGCTAATACCTTTATGTTGGATTTCTGATTTACAGAACTGTAAGATACTAAATTTGAGTCTTTAAAGTTACTAAGTTTGTGGTAATTTGTTGCAGCAGCAATAGAAAACTAACACAATAGCCTTCCTTCAAGAAGTAGAACTTAACCACCTCCACTTAAGTGTGGGTTGGACTTAGTGATTCTCTTCTAATGAATTGAATATGACAGAAAATGGGGTGTCACTTCCTATATTAGGTCATAAAAAGACTGTCTTTCATCTTGGGTGAACTTGTATTTAGCCTTCACTTTCTCCCCTGATCTGAGGAAGCTGGCTATCATGTCATCAGACACCCTGTGGGAAGGCCACTCGGTGAAGCAGCAGGGCCTGCCAGCAACCACGTAGATGAACTTAGAATAATCCTCTCTCACCTAAACTTTTACATGACTGTAACTTCAATCAACAACTTGATAGCAGCCTTGGGAGAGACTCTAAACCAAAACCTTTCAGGTAAACTACTCTCGGGTTTCTGACCCACAGAAATAGTGAAATAATAAATATTGTTTTAGGATATGATATTTTGAGATAACTTGTTATATAGCAATAGATAACTCATGCAATTACCCTAAGGTTTTTATTTACCTACCCAAAGAAGAAAAATAGCAAGAAAAGGAAAAAGTGCTAGTCAGGTATTACTCCTTTCCACCAAATAAATTCTGATGTGAATGCACAAACTCCATTGGAAAGCTATGAGAAAATCACCCAATACTTTTAGCATAAGAATGCACACTCACAGAAGCTGACATTTCTATAAATATAATTTAGTCAGATTTATTTAGATTATAAATGGAATAAAATCTCAATGTCGAGAAAAAATTCAAAACACATTCTTACTAAGAATAAATTAATCAATTTTTACACATATTTTAATGAATTTGAGCTGTCAAAACTACTTGGAAATCAACAAAGATAATTAACCTCTAGTTTTTCTCTCTGTTGTTTCTTCTTTTATATTTTGCTTTTTCCTAGAAGTCTATACTTAATGGAACAAATCATGCCAGAAACTCAGATTAATTAATAGGTTTTTAACTTTGCCATGTAGAAATACTCTCTACATTTTTAAAGCTTATCGACTTCCAGCCTAACATATATATTCATTAAAGAAAGAAAATAACCATTCAATCTAAGATACTTTTATGTTGACTTTCAGATTGAATGTGATTATTGCAATAAAGCATTTTTTATATCCTTTCTGAGTTAATTTGTTTTGGCAAACCAAATATATGTACTAGCCACACTATATTACATGGCAGGTAGCCCAGTTCCATCTCCATCCCTCTTTTTAATTCTACTAACATTTAGGTTACAATGTTAGTAGAATTAAATTCAGTGCTCACGACTTCTTTTAAATGAAAGTTTTAGTACATCACATTCACCACCCCTGCAAAGCTAAAATAGAATTCCCTAAATTCAGCTTAAATATTGACCGGTTATAAATAATCTCCTCCATGTATGAATATAGGAGATATATAAACGGCACATTGGCAGTTTTTTCCCAAGAATTTGAATGCATTTCTGTACCTAAATGTTGCAATAGGAAAAATTGTATTTAAATTGGTCTCTATTATTATTTTCTCTATGAAATCTGAACTAGTTTTTGCCTTTTGAAGGTGAATCTCAAGGAAATTCCAGTAGATAGAGATAATGTACTTTCATTTTGTAATGCCATCTACTGCAGCATTGATGCTTGGTATCATATCAGGTCTGAGTTTAATTAACAGCAGACAGTCTAATATTCGTAGGTTATCAAAAAGTTTCTGAATTGTATTCATATTAAGAAATAAACAGATTAGTTTCTTATATCTACATGGAGAAATATGGAATTCTTTTCAGAAGCTCTTTTCCTCCTTAATTCAAATTCTTCTTGTTAGTATGTCAATATACATGTTATCACTGTTTAATTAAGAGAGAGGCAAGCTATAGCATCACAGGGAATTTTAAATAAAAATGGTGTGTTCACATTCATGGTCTCTAAATCAAGTAAGAAATTGGCAAAAAAGACAATTTTGTACCTTTTTAAAATGAGAAGAGTAATTGTGGTTTTATTCACAGAGCAATCAAAATATGCTTCCATTATGTAAAGGAAACTGTGCTCATCTGCAAATCAATTAGTTCTGCTAATGAAAAAAATAAAACAACCTTTTAAAACATATCTTTTATTATGCTTTTGCCTCACATATGAAGTTTGGATAATAAATCATGACAAGCAATCATAATCAGCAATATGAATATTAAAATATGAATATAATTAATTGTGCATAACTACTCTCCTCAGAGTGAGGCTCCAGGATCAGCAGGTGATGTTGTATAAATTATTTTGTGAACAGCCCTGCTGTTGGGAAGATAGGTGTGTGTGTGTTACTAGTGCATTCTTAAGATATCAACACAAAATGGCACTAAGCCATCCATACTTATTCTTAAAGAGATGACAACTCAATGCTAGCAAAATGGACATTTTTCAATTGTAGGAGCAGTTTGTGCTAGGATTTAATTATCGTTAGCCATAGAGGGGCTGTTACGTGTTCTAAACTATTTACTGTCTTGGTAGTTTGGTGCACCAATCCTGCAATCTCTTTCTGTTCATTTTGATGGCCATCTGTGAAGACATTTGTATCTGCTTACCTCAGACCTCTCGTTTGCTTTACTGTATGTCTTGTTTTCTTTGCTTAGAAATTAGGCATCTGTAAAATTGTCCAAAACATTTTATCACTCCATATTTCAAATAGTCTTATTTTTTTTTTGGGGGGGGGGATGAGAAATAGGTGCCATAGGGATGATATAATCCATGGTATATTGGTACAGACAACATATGACCCTGCTACTTTATGAATATATTACTAATCTCGAAAATTCAAAAAAATGTAGATTGCCTCCATTTGTTCATGGCAGTAAATTAGAACACATTTTCTGTAAACCTTTTTAGAAAAGCTCAGCTTAACCACAGTTTCACATGATTTAAAACTCTGTCTTCAATACTTTTAGCTTAATGGCATTGTCAAATGTCAAGAACACTTAGTAAGAGGATTTTTTTTTTTACAATATGCCATATTTTACCTTTTTTAAATAATACCTGTCAAGTTACAAAACATTTGCAATGAAAAATGATTAAACTAAGTGGATTACAAATTTAGACTATAGAATTAGAATCTTCTTGTATTTCTACTGTGGCCACATAATTCAATTATCACCTTTGTATATTTAATATATATATATGATTAAATATTAAGAAACAATGTAAGATTGGAAGGTGATTTCTTATCACTTAACAAGGGAAGTTTATACAGACACTGCACTCACACACATACTAATATGATGTTAATATGATGTTGCAAATTCTATTCATTCAGTAAAAACAATTTGCCAATTTTGTCTAGAAAATATTTAAACATTTTATCTGACATTACAAGACTGAACTGGAGTCCAGATTTTTATGGTTGTAGAGTTTGTTAGATATGTGGGTACAGTGATACAGCAAATATAAACAAAGGGGACTATTGAGATTTACAGTAACTACTATGCATCTGTCTTTGATGCCTTGAGAAGGTGCTTCTGTTGACAGCTTGTTATTCATGCATGTATTTGTGATAGACAATACTGATGTGGAGTTAACAAAGATTTTCATACCATGTCTATACAAAAAGACTACTACTTGGTTTGTGAGATATAGCACCTGGTTTTAGGAGCTATGACTGCTTCTTTATCTGATGGGCCACACCAGCATTATTTTCTTATCTACCCACTCTCCAGTATCATACTATGTTGTGTTTGCCATATTTCAACAGCTACTTCAGATTGCACATCTGCCCTCTTCCTGAGTCATCTTGACAGTTGCAACTCAATGCTCCATAGCTGATCATGGAATCAGGCATTAGAACTGTGATCAAATTCTAGCTCCACTTTTTGCAAGACTGTAAACTTGGGCAAGTTATCTAAGCACATCCACCAAAAAGAAATTTGCACTACCTCCTAGTGCTTTGGGGAGGTATTAAATGAATTAATATGTGTAAAACACTTGGAAGAGAACTTGGCATATAAGTACTCAATGGTTACGGTTTTTCTTCTTATTACCATCTACCTCTGCACAAGACCTACTGGGTGGTGGCATCTATCAGTAATCTTTCCTCCTCATCTTTCTGTCCCCACTCAGTAAAAGAAGAGGTATTGGGATGTGAAAAATTGCCTTTTGAGTTCATGCAATAGTTATGAACTATCCTGTCCTTTCATTTCTACATTGAAAAAGGAGAGAGTGGTACCCAACTGGTGAACATCCTGCCAAGGGCAGGATATCCCTAGAAAAACACTCCTCAAGTGTAAGGATTTTAATATGAAACAAAGACTTGATAGTTCCACCATTGCATTTATACTTAATCATGCAGCTTATCTGATGTTACCTGGAGAAGAGAAAGGAAAATGAGGAGAGGGTAAAGTGGAATGTTTGAGTGGAGAGAGACAAGAATCACCAGTAAGAATTCATAATTCCAGAGAGGTATAGAAGACAGATTCTTCCTGGGTCCGCCTACAACCAGTATGAGTTATCTATGAAGGAAAATTCTAATTGGTAGCAATAGGCTTGCCAGAAATTGTTCAACCTGGTATATTAGTCCATTTTCATATTGCTATAAAGAAATTCCTCAGATTGGGTGATTTGTAAGGAAAAGAGGTTTAATTGGCTCACAGTTCCACAGGCTGTACAGGGAGCATTCTGCTAGCACGCTTCTGGGGAGGCCTTAAGCAGAAGGCAAAGGGGGAGCCAGCACTTCACATGGCTGGAGCAGGGGAAAGGGTGGGGAAGAGGTGCCATACACTTTTAAACATCAGATCTCATGAGAACTCTATTATGAGAACACCACCAAAGGGGGAAATCTGCCATCCCCATGATCCAGACACTGTCCACCAGGCCCCATCTCCAACACTGGGGATTACAATTCAACAGGAGATTTGGGCAGGGACACAAATCCAAACCATGTCATTCTGCCCAGGCCCCTCCCAAATCTCACATCCTTCTCATTTTGCAAAATACAATCATGCCTTCCCAACAGTCCTTCAAAGTCTTAACTCATTCTAGCATTAACTCAAAAGTCAAGGTCCAACGTCTCATCTGAGACAA
The DNA here is from genome assembly GCA_963573385.1 of Cacajao melanocephalus. Lineage (NCBI taxonomy): Eukaryota > Metazoa > Chordata > Mammalia > Primates > Pitheciidae > Cacajao > Cacajao melanocephalus. The sequence goes on from CAUYLG010019919.1 coordinate 10,265, forward strand.
GGAAAGTCCCTTCTGCCCATGACCCTGTAAAATAAAGATCAAATTAAATGCTTCCAAGGTACAATGGAGGTACAGGAGTTGGGTAAACATTGCCATTTGAAAAGAGAGAAATTGACCAAAAGAAAGAAGCCACAGGCCCCATACAAGTCTGAAACCCTGAAGGGAATTCATTAATGTTAAAACTCTAAAATAATCTCCTTTGACTCCATGTCCCACATTCAGAGCACACTGATGCAAGGGACAAGTTCCCAAGACTTTGGGGATTTTTGCCCCTGTGGTCGTGGCTGCTCTCAGGGGCTGGCATTGAGTGGCTGTGGGTTTTCCAGGCACACAGTGCAAGCTGCCAGTGGATCTACTATTCTGGGGGATGGAGGATGGTGGCCTTTATCTCACAGCTCCGCTAAGCAGTGCTTCAGTGGGGACTCAGTGTAGGAACTCTAACCCCACATTTCCCCTTTGCACCACCCTAGTAGAGGGTCTCCATGAGAGCTACAGCCCTGCAGCAGTCTTCTACCTGGACATCTAGGCTTTTCCATACATCCACTTAAGTCTAGGCAGAGGCTCCCAAGTCTCAATTCTTACATTCCATGTACCCGCAGGATTATCACCACATGTAAACTGCCGAAGCTTATGTTTTTCACCCTTTGAAGCAGTGGCACAAGCTGTACCTGGACCCCTTTGAGCTACTGCTGGAGATGGAGCATCTGGGAAGCGGGGAGCAGTGTTCCAAGGCTGCACAGGTCAACTGGGCCCTGGGCCTGTACCATGAAACCATATTTCCCTCCTAGACCTTTGGCCCTGTAAAGGGAGGAACTGCTGCAAAGTTCTCTGAAATTGCTTTGAGGCCTTCTCCCCATTGTCTTGGCTATCAGCACTTGCCTTCCTTTTAGTTATGCAAATTTATACAGCCTGCTTGAATTCCTCCATTGAAAATGGGCTTTTCTTTTCTACCACATGTCCAGGTTGCAAATCTTTCAAACTTTTATGCTCTACTTCCCTTTTAAATATAAATTCCAGTTTCAGGTAATTTCTTTGCTCACATATATAAACATAGGTGTTTAGAAGCAGCCAGGCCATTTTGACTGCTTTGCAGCTTAGAAATGTCTTCTGCCAGACACCATAAGTCATCACTCTCAAGTTCAAAGTTCCACAGATCCGTAGAGCAGGAGCACAATGCTGCCAGGTTCTTGGCTAATACATAACAAAAGTGACATTTGCTTCAGTTCCCAATAAGTTTCTCAACTCCATCTGAGACCTCCTCAGCCTAGACTTCATTTTCCATATCACTATCAGCATTTCTGATGACCAGTCTCTAGGAAGTTTCAAACCTTCCCTCATCTTCTTGTCTTCTTTTGAGCCCTCCAAACTGTTCCGCCCTTTGCCTGTTATCCAGTTCCAAAGCTGCTTCTACATGTTCAGATATCTTTTTTTTTTTTTTTTGAGATGGAGTTTTGCTCTTATTGCCCAGGCTAGAGTACAATGGTACAATCTCAGCTCACTACAACCTCCACCTCCTGGGTTCAAGTGATTCTCCTGCCTCAGCCTCCCAAGTAGCTAGGACTACAGGTATGTGCCACCATGCTCGGCTAATTTTGTATTTTGAGTAGAGATGGGGTTTCTCCATGTTGGTAAGGATGGTCTTGACCTCAGGTGATCCACCCACCTTGGCCTCCCAAAGTGCTGGGATTATAGGCGTGAGCCACTGCACCCAGCCTAGATTCAGATATCTTTATAGCAATGCCCCACTCCTCAGTACCAATTTTCTATATTAGTCTGTTCTCACAGTGGTATAAACAACTACCTGAGACTGGGTAATTTATGAAGAAAAGAGGTTTAATTGGCTCACGGTTCCACAGGCTGTATAGGAAGCAAGATGCTGGTATATGCTTCTTTGGAGGCCTCAGGAAACTTTCAATCTTAGCAGAGGGCAAAGGGGAAGCCAGCATTTCATATGGCTGGGGCAGGAGGAAGGTTGTAAGGTGGTGCTACACACTTAATCACATCTTGTGAGAACTCTGTCATGAGAACAGCACCAAAAGGAGGAATCCATCCCCATAATCTAGTCACCTCCCACCAGGCCCCACCTCCAGTAATGGGTGTTACAATCTGACATGAGGTTTGGGCAAGCATACAAATCCAAACCATATCATCTTGTGGGCAAAAAATGCATAAACTAGGCTGAGTGTGGTGGCTCACGCCTATAATCCCAATACTTTGGGAGGTTGAGTGGTGGATCACCTACAGTCAGGAGTTCAAGACCAGCCTGGCCAACATGATGAAACCTTGTCTCTATTAAGAATACAACAATTAGCTGGGCATGGTGGCAGGCGCCTGTAATCCCAGCTACTTGGGAGGCTGAGGCAGGAGAACCACTTGAACCTGGGAGGCAGAAGTTGCAGTGAGCCAAGATTGCACCACTGCACTCTAGCCTGGGTGACAGAGCAAGACTCCGTCTCAAAAAGAAAAAAACAAAATGCATAAACCAGAGCATTTTTGAGGGATGCTTCCTACTGGGTATCAGACCAAAGGCCAGTGTCTCCGGAGACTGACCAACTTATCAAGAGAGCCTGCTAAGGCCATCACTAATACTTATCATGGTCATGGGAAACAGGTGAAAAGCACAATGATATAGCCGATAAAGGACTAACAGTTTTTTAAGAGCAGGTATTTTTGAAGACAGTGACTGTAGTCACTTTGCTTCCTCTCCTCCCCACACCGGCAAGATAAATGCAGGGAAGATAAAGAGGGAGTCTCAGTTCATTTTCTGTTGCTTATAACAGAATACCTAAAACTAGGTAAAGTATAAAGAAAAAGAATATATTTCTTACAGTTATGGAGGCTGAGAAGTCCAGGGTCAAGGGGCCACATCTGGTGAGGGCCTTCTTGCTAGTGGGGACTCTGCAGAGTCTTGAGGTGGTACAGGCCATCACGTGGTAAGGGAGCTGAGCATGCTAGGTCAGGTTTCCCTTCCCCTTCTTATACAGCCATCAGCTCCACTCCCCTAATAACCCATTAATCCATTAACCTATGAATCCATTAATCTATGAATAAATTAATCCATTCATAAGAGCAGAGCCCTCATGATCTTATTCCCTCTTAAAAGCCACATCTCTCAATGCTGGCACATTGAGGATTAAATTTCAACGTGAGTTCAGAAGAAGACAAATACTCAAACCATAGTAGGGGGCATGCGAGCAGGTGGACCACACTCCCTTTCACTGGTTGGAATGGCTGATTGATCATCTTCAACCAAGAGCCAGAGGACACCACATGAGGGGTAAAAACAACAGCTTTATAGAAAGCACCTGGGTCCTTACGAAAATTACCACATCAGGTTGTGTTCAGCGTAATGTGTAAAGGTAATCTCTATCTTGTTAAAAACCACTGATTTTGTTTTGTTGCCGAATCTGTATCCAATATTGATGTATCTTTTTGTAAAAAAATAATTCCTCTATTTAACTCTTTAATCAGCAACTGGTCCTGATTATGTTAGGTAACAAGGCTTTCAGTGTACTGTAAATTGCAGGACAGTTCTCTGGCTGGCTCTGAAATGACCCAATTCTTTCCCCTTTCTTATGTATAATTCTTAAGAATAATCAATAGTGTGCTGAGAGTGCAGCATCCTGAGATAAGGGTAACTGGCTGGAGCAGCTAGGTTCTGTTTCAGCCTTCCCCAGAGCAGAATATCCTTCCATAATTTAGCTCAGTGATTTATGTGACCTTAAGGTGTGTCACCCAGGATGAGCTGCCTCTCAGGGTTCCACATCTGTGGTGCAAGTGGGGCCATGTGCAGCCCAGAGCTCATCATCCCTGGACAGCTTTCTGACTCACAATGAATGCTGGACTTCTGTTCACAGAAGTGAAGTCAACTCACAATAAATTCTGGGCTTCTGTTGTCTCTTGCTGTGTATCTGTAAGTAATACATCTGCTTCATGTAACTTGTTGCTTGTAAGTGTGTTCTGTTTCCCTAGACTCAGACAAATTGGTAATCAGTGCACAGTGAACCTGTTTCACATAAATCCTCCCTTCCTCCCATGCTACATTCTTTCTCTTACTAATTTATGTCCTGTGAATTTTTGTCCGACTCATTCAATTGAGTTTTGCTATCACTTGTTGGGGACACTTTTTCCTGACTTCTTGGCAAGGAACCCTTGTCTATGATGTTTAGGTTTACCCTCTTTCATAGTATATAGAATATTATACTTATTAGTGACTTCTCCTAAAAGAAAATGCCAGATTCTCAGCACATAGTAGGTGCTCGCCAGTGACTTGTGAAACAAATGAATACTAGACTCAACAGGAGGATAATAGGTGCAGAATTGCATTTAAGGCAAAGCCACATGGCCAGAAGTCTGTAAAAAAAAATTGGTACAAGCAAATATATCAGGCAGAGAGATCAGTTCAGACACTATGAGAATAATGTGGATAAAAAAATAAAAAGCCTTTCAACAACAGCAGTGTTTAGGCTGAGAACTATTGGAAAAAGGTAATAATACTTATATTTGCAGTAATTCTCACTATCTATTATCAAAGGATTCCTGTGTCTGGATTTCAATCTGCGTTTTCTGAACATTTGTGATACAAGGGTTTTTTTTTTAACTTTAGTTCTTTGTTTAAATAGTTGCTTGACAACAGAGATGTTAACTTATTGTGAAATTCACTTCTCAGAGTAGTGCTACTGCCATTACAGAAAATTCTCTTTTCAGAAAGTAGCAAAAACAAATATGATCAAGTTAATCGCAGACAAGAAGGTGTTAGGGAACTTTAGTTTGCCAAGGAAAGCAGAAAAGAGACAAAGGACATAAAGGAAACAAGAGAAGGCGGGGAAATGCCGGCTCATTGATATTTTTCACTGGATCAAAACCTACATCAATATATAATCATTAGGTTAAATAGTAATATCTTGTGTTAGTAACAGTATTTGGAAAATGTTGATTATGGTTACATAAATCTAATTAGTAAATATTTGCATTCAACCAATATAAGATTCCAAGGTTCTGGTCAAGGACTAAATATTAGCAAAGTTTGAAGTTAAGATGCAAAGTAAATCTATTTAAAGTGAATCATTCAAGTAGCATGATAATATGAGAAAGAGATGTTTTACTGTTAGCTACATCTTTTGCAATAGTAGTTGCCTCAGAAACTTTCAAGACAATATATAGCTTCCTTTGTTTTATAAGTAACTCAAAGAATTTCAGAATTAGGAAAATGGGGCAGGATTACAATAGATCATCTTGTCCTTGAGAGATCTTCCAAAGATTAAATAAAAGAGCCAGGCTTGAATTAAATCTTCCCCTTTTCCATCTAAGCTGTTACTCTCCTATCTTATCTATCTTTCATCCATACTATCCAAATATCATTCAAACTTATACCATGTTAACTGAAAGCTGCACATTTTATTTGCCGATTAGGTCAATTGTGCTTAATATTCCACTACAGATCTACCATTCCTACCTTCACATATATGCTTGTGTTCATATACTCTCTGTTGCATTATGGCCAAGAGTCAAAAGAGAAAATAATATGAAAAGAATGAAGAATCCTTTCAGTCAGTAATATTAAATAAATTAATTCAGGTGGTGCTGGAATGTACCTGCAACCTAAGCGGGATTGAAGAATTCTACTTCCCTACCCAAACAGCTAAAAGCAGTTTAAAAAGTGTTAAGATAACATTTGACAGAGGAGACAAGTGATTCACCAAGTTACAAAACTAATTCTCAGCAGAAATATGTGGATTGGGTTTCTGTTTTTGAACAAACAGATAGAAATCAACTACAAAAAAGTTTCAGAGTATTTGCTTTTAACTTGGTTTGAATCCAAAAGAATGTAAGGTTCCAGGATTTTTCTTTTTTGGGGGGGGCTCAAATATGTGATTAAGAGATAAATGTCTATCACATGATCTTAGATTCTGTCTACAATAGTAATTCTACCCTAAATATGTGTAAAATCTTGAAAATATTAAATAGAGAGATGACAAATTAAATTAATTCACTCTTATTACTTTGCTGTTCAATTTAAATATACATAGTATAATTGGTTTAGTTCGTTGAGTTATTTAAAATAATAAATAAAATTTAGACATCTTTACAAGAACTGCTTATGTTCTTAGGAAGACTGTATGCTAGGCTTGCGTGCACTTTCAGACATTTAAAATGTTGAGATAATCAGATGTACTAAAGTTACATATTTAATGTCCTAAGTGTTTAAAACAACATAATTAACGCTCTGTAAATGAGATTAACTATATAGGGAAATTCAATCTCTTAAAATAAAATTAATTTGAACATTAGTCAAAGGAGACATGCTATTGATCTTATTTCAAAAAAAACCTAATGTATAAATTAATTTTTAAAAAGCATTTAAGATGAATCTAAATACTTTTTCCAGTAAAAGTATTTTTATTCATTTTCTCCTTATTATACTTAATAGCAACTTTTTAAAAAAAAATAAAACATTCTGCTGGATGCTGCAGAGTAAGAGGTATCAAAATTCAGAAAAGCATTAAAAAATAATCATGTTTTTGCCTTCTATTTAAACATACTCCTAAAAATTTTAAACAAATATTAGACTCTTTAACTTATTCTTTACAATCTAATTTTAACTGGACATATGGTATATTTGTAACTGAAAAATTGTACAGACTTGTTTTTATGCTCAGATAAAAATAATCTTATGGTATTAATTTTGTTACAAAGTACAATACTTATTATCCCTACTCTTCCAAATAAAGATATGATCATTAATTTGCAATTAATTGAACCTAAGAAAAGACTTGGCCGTATAACTTTAATAAATTGAAGATTAATTTACATAAAATAACTGTCCTTACATTATCTACATAAAAAACTTAGTAAACATCTTAACTGGCAGCATAATATTTGGTTATTAAGTACATTTTACTCTTTATTTTAAATGACTGTATTATTAATACAGTATTCAAATACAGTATTAATACTGTATTTGAAATTTAAGTCTATTCCAACAAATGTCTTCCTTATTTCTTCAACTTTATGCATGGAACTAGTTTCTTGTTGAATTATCTTAGGGGAATAGCGGACCATTTGTATGTAATTTCTTATTAGAAAATATTTATTTTTCTACTCACAAGTTATGAGAAACTATGTCTTTCAAGAGTAAAGTTTGGTGGTACAGTTCAATACAATAGAAAGGCCACAAGACTTCTCTTCATGGACCATGGCTGATCCTCTTATTTCCTCTTTGCCAAATACCGCACTTGGGTTTGACTTGATGAAGAAATGTCTATGCTCTTTCTAGGGTAGAAAATTACACTTAGCAAAATTTTCTGACTTGAATCTGAGAATTTCAGGAAGGTGAGATTTTTCTCAATGTGCTCTAAACATTACTAAAATTTCAGTTTTATGTTTTCCAATGTCTATATTTTTAAGTATTATATAAAATACAGTACCTATGCCAACTTAAAGAGAAGAGGGTTATGTAGTATATGTGATAGAGCTAATATCTGTTGGAAAACATTAATTGTTATTGCTATTTTTCTATATTTCCTTTTGAGTGACTTTTCCCATCCTGTGACAGACATCTTCTGTCTTTGGAGAGAATTCAAATTGTTATTATAGGAATGCAAAAAGAAATAGTCAACTTTTAAATTTTGATATCCAGAGTAAGATTTTTGAGACTGTAGCAGAAATATAATCTTTAAAGCCAGGCTTTGTTGAAAGATAAAAGGATCTCCTCTAGTTCTTTATCCTAGTTAATATCAAGAGATACCCTGTAGCTCAATCATAGGTTCTTCCATAGCCTGGAGTGCCTACTGCTTGCATTAATCTGGCTGAACCATGAGGCTAATTGTACCAGGAAGAGGAATAATATATAAGAGAAGTCCAGGCTAAAACAAACCCAGGAGTGAAAGTCACATACTTTTAGGCCCAAGGGATATGGAAAGGAGATAGGGATGGAAGCACTGGATAGGTAGTGAGATCTATACACATTAGGTCCAATGACTAGAATGAAGCAAAAGACAAAATTACAGGGTTTTAGCACAGTTTCTGTTTGAGATTCTTGAGGAGAGGGCCTAGAAGACCATTTCTTTATTAAATAAGAGATACTTCATGAGAATAAAATCCTGTATGCTGCCTTGCAAGTGGAGACCTCATGGAGAAAAATATACTATTGGTCATTACAGATAAAGAAGGCACATTTTCTTTGCACTGTGAATCAATAGAGAGTAATACTGTGACACAGACTTACACAAAACAATCACTTCTTCTCTAATACATATGTGTTCCCAGCTTATAATAAAACGGGTTGGTGCATAGCACTAAAAGTTTATAATCATAGATGCATTTAGAAAATAGGATATTAATAAAACAGTAGCATAATTTTACACAAGTTAAACTATTAGAAGCTATATAAATACAATAAAAGTGGCAGTTCATCTTGAAGAAGCTGACATTTGCTTTTGGAAGTGGGTTTTGGAAAAATTACAGCATGTGCATTAATGTGAAGTAGTAGAGAGAGGATAATCTAAAATCATACAGAACACTAGATATGAATAGATCACAGTGACTGGTGAACCAACGTAATACTCAGGTGTTTGAGAGGGTGTGTGTGTGTGTGTGTGTGTGTGTGTGTGTGTGTGTGTGTGTGTGTTTTAGGAGTGGGGTGTTGCATATGCCTGTTTAGCTAGGTTCAGGGAGGTGAATGTTTTGTGCTCAACTAATGTTCTCCAGATGAACTTAATGTGTAAGAATACTTAAAATTTGTGCTATTTCTAAATTATTCAACAGTATATCAATTACTTTGCAACAGATGCATGGCTTCAAAACAAATATTACAGTAAAACTTCCTGTACTTCAAGGATTTAACATCATCTATCTTTTATCATCATTTTTGGATACGAGAAGTTCTGTATCAAGATCAGCATGCTGATACCAGTAATAGATCTATTCTTCACCAAAGTAGATGATTTGCCTCATTTGAGTATCAGAAAAATGGAAGATAATTCTGGAACACAGTTAATGATCTTCCTTTGAAAAGCCTTGAATGACCTTGGTCTTTTTGTGGGTAGTTTAGACAGGCAATTTTCAAGATGTGGTCCACAAACAATACTTGAGTAATACACATTCTGAGGTGTGTTTTTAATGAGACTACTATACAATTAAATGGAATCTAGCTTGTTTTTCACAAGAGTCAAGAAATTAGCACTCTGACTATACTGGGCTAAGTCCAAATTTCTTTGTCTCTTTAAGTGTGGCTTCCTGCTTTGCTTGAATTGGACCTAAAGAGAAAAAGGCAATAACAGAACATCAAGCTCAATCTTGCAGCATTTTAAGACAAAACAAGCAACTCTTGGTTTGTGTCTAAGCAATCCACAGTGGAGCTCAGACTGCTTCCCTGTGCCTATCTCAGTCAAAACAGAGACCAGAATCTGTGTGGGCCTGAGGAAGACAGGAGAAGCTTTGAGCTTAGAATTATGGATGTTACAGAGTGTGCAGTGGCTAAGGAAATGTTTGCTTCCCATCCTGATTCCATTAATCTCACAATTCTCCAATATCTAACTATCTCTTGCCCATTTCCTCTTATTTTCACTTTTTAATTGTTGCAAAATAAATAAAATAAAAGTTACTACTTTAACCATTTTAAGCATACAGTTCAGAGGCATTCAGTGGATACACATTGCTGTGCAATCATTGCTACTGTCCATCTCCAAAGTTTTTCATTTTCCCAAACTGAAACTCCATACTATTAAACAATAAATCCTCATTCTTCCTTCTTTCTAAACTTCTGTCTACCAGAATTCTGCTTTCTGTCTGTATGAATTTAACAATTCTATGTACTTTATATAAGTGAAACCATATAATGTTTATCCTTATTTGACTGGTTTATTTCAGTTAGCATAATGTCTTCAAAGTTTATCCATTACTAGCTTGTATCAGGATTTCTTTCCTTTTTAAGGCTGAATAATATTTCTCTAATTTCCTTTTTATGTTGACTAAAAGTGTACATGTTAATTTCTAGACATTGTTTTCTTTCTTTTTGTTGTAGCATGTAGGATAAAATGTGACCTGATGTCTTGGTTGTCTCAAAAAGCTTAAAACTATTCAGTTATTTTTCAGGCTTTTCTTCTGCAGACTAAGTAGTTCTATTTAGTAACTTCCTAGCCTTTAATAAAATTTGTGGGTGAAATGTGAGCACCCTTTTCTTAGGCCAATATGTTTTCAAATATTGAGCATAAATTGACAGTATCTCCATAAGAGACACAATTTTTGTTGGTAAAAGGAAGATGATCAGCAAGAATGCTAAATGACATTTCTTCATTGGTTGGATCTTTCATTTTCTGATTATCATTGTGATCCCATGAGGTTTCAGATGAAAGCCTAAGGAGAACTCAAATGCAAAACGACCTCTGAAGCAGAGGAAAGGACACAGAATGAAAAACTTCTCCATTTAGCTTTATCCTGTGTCAGGGAATCACTATCTTATTTTAGAATGCTGTCATTTTAAAGCTTTGAAATACTTTCTGTAGAAATGATTACATTAATCCTGTAGTCAATTTGTCTGAGGTTAGCAAAGTGTTACAGCTATCAGAAGTGTTATAAAAATAATTGAATACATTTTTAAAACTAGTAGATATTGTGACCATAATATATTTTCCTGAGATTGCCAGGAAATGACAGAAGAGGAATAACTCTGTTAGGCAACAGAAAGTGATGGATAAATCGAATGATACCATGCTTAATGTTATTCAAGGATCTCACACAGTCAATAAGTAGTATTAACTTGTGCTTTCAATTATTGTTCCCCTTAGGAACACGAAGAATTTAGGACAACTATCCTTTCTTGATTTAAACTGTATGTGCACAAGTCAGCCTAACCTAATTGGACTGCTGAAGGACAGCCTGTTTCTCTGCAACACTTCATCAAAACCAATACGTAATATATTATTTTAGGACTAATTTTGTTCTCCCTTGGGAGATGTTCCTTATACCCACATTTTTTTCTTTTTAATGCTTCATACATATTAAAATCATTGACCTGTGAGGTTTGGTGTCCACCTCTCCCAGTTTTCTCTGACTCTTGCCTACTCCCTGGAGTCACAATCATGGCACATGGGACTGAAGGCAGAGAACGGAATGAACTTGAAAAATGAGGTAATCGATCATATGGATATATTCATCTTCCTTTTTGGCATATAGTTAACTTTTTCAGGTTAACTGTTTTAAAAAACAAATTTTTTGTCCAACTAACTTCCGTGATTATACTGATTTTTACAGCATTTTCATGTAGTGTTTATTTGTGACACAATTGCAACTGTCTAGTATTTGCTAATGGCCTTTTTACAGGTAAAAACAAATTCTCCGTAGTTTTATCTGTCTCACATATTTTTAAAAACACTATTTTATCTGAACACTGACTCCTCTTGTTGGCAGAAAATTTTGCTATTACATATAAAAATAGTAACCAATTGGCCATGAAAATATTTGATGGTAATATGGACATTTATCCATTTAGATTCCTAAGGCTGGAGAGAGATCCAAGATGGCCGATTAACAACAGCTCAGGATTGTAGCTCCCAGTGAAAGCGCAGAGAGCGAGTGGACGCCGCACTTTCAGACGAATTTTTGTTGCCCACAGACTAGGAGATTCCCGGCGGAGGAGCCA
>CAUYLG010019920.1:0-15220 GCA_963573385.1 Cacajao melanocephalus
GACCAACTGCATAGAGCATGCGCTGACCGCCTGCCACCCCCGCACTCGCTACTCAGCTGGCTGGGATGCCAAACTTTTCTACCTCCCCATGAGCTACATGCCCAGCTTCCTGGTGGATGCCATTATCTACTGGAGTTCTCCAAGGCCGACCAAGGCTCTATGAAGCCAGGACTTGGGTGCATGGTTGCATGGATTTAGGGTGTGCTATGAGGGGTGATGTATCATGGAGAAAGAAATAAAGTTCTCAGGTCAGTAGGGCACCAATCCCACCTTCTTCATGATCTCCTGGCCATAATTCTCCTGGAAAGGATTCCTCTCTCCGGAGATGTTGGTGGGAAAGTTTCAAGTCACTCAGCTGAGAAACAGGGACCAAAGAGTGCTCCTGAGTGCACTGTCACCTTGGGTGGCCACTCAGGGCTGCAAGCTTCTGGGGTAAGTGTGAGCATGTGGAAGGAGCCTCAGCCTGTGCCATTACCTACTGCTTCCTTCTCAGGCTGTGTGTTAACTCTGGGCCAGTCTGCACCCTTCCATGGGGTGGAAATGGCCTGAAGGATGTAAGGGCAACTCTCCTCTGAAGATTCCTGTACACAAGGTGTTGAGACAGGGAGTGCAGCCATTATGCAGCCCCATAGGCCTCAGGAGTCATCCCGGCAGCAGCGGCTTGGAGGTGGTATCCTCAGTAGGGATCTGTGCAGAGGACAAATAAACCAGTTTTCTATTTGTCTTGAACGCATGGACTTCCTTTGATTCTTGTGATGTTGAAAAAGTTGATAGTTTCACCCACGTGCAGTGATTTGAATGTTCTTGTGAAGCTACGCTCGGATTCCAGACACATGAGATTGCAATCCCTCTCTGAGTCTGGGTTCCCTCCTTTGCTCAGCACCCAGAATCACTCCATCCAGAAAGCCAGGTCACTGTCAGCCCCTCTAAGACTCCAAGTCAAAGGCCCAAATGAGTGAACAGGAATAGGTCTCCCCCTAATATTGGAATTCTCTGCTAGAAGGAGTAACAAGATCTCAACAGGGAAGTCTTATCTGAGACTGTGCCACTGCACTCCAACCTGGCTGATAGAGTGAGACTCCATTTCAAAAAAACAAAACATCCCAAACAAAACACACACAGTGAGGACTGGCCGTATATAAATGGCAGAATAGAAGGCTTCACGGATCATTCTTTTCTCTCCGTCCCCCGCCAGGATACCAAGTTACCAACTATCTCCCCACCAAAAAACACCTTCATAAGAATCAACAATCAGGTGATAACTCTTTTACCTGGTTTTAACTTCACATCGCTGAAGGAGGCACTGAAGAGGTAGAAAAAATAGTCATGAATCACGGACACAACCACTCTCCAAACCCTGGCAGTGGAGGCATGGTGCTGAGAGCGTCTTTGGGTGCTGGGGGAGGGAGAACACAGCAATTGTGAGGCACTGAACTCAGAGCTGTCCTGTTAGAGCAGAAAGAAAAACCAGACCAAACTCAGCTGATAGCCAGCCATGGAAGGAGCATTTAAACCAGCCCTAGCCGCAAGGGAACCACTGATCTCAGTAGTCCTGACTTGAGTGCCCACAAACCTCGATACTGAGGGCTACAACAGTCCATGTCTCCAAGTAAACTTGAATGGCAGTCTAGGCCAGAAGGACTGCAACTCATAGACGAGGCCTAGTGCCATAGGGGAGTCTCTGATCACAGCAGGCCTGACTTGAGTGCCCGAAAACCTTGCCACCCAGGGCTACAATGCTCCATGTCTCCAAGTAAACTTGAAAGGCAGTCTAGGCCATAAGGTCTGTACTTCATAGGCTAGGCATAAAGCAGAACTAGGCTCAGAGGCACTGGATTAGGGGGATATGCACCATACTGAGACGCCAGCTGCGGTAGTCAAGGGAATGTTGGCATCACCCCTCCACTAACCCCAGACTGCACAGCTTGAGGTTTTAAAGGAGACCTCCGTCTTCCACCCAAGGAGAGGAGAGGGAAGAGGGGGGAGGATTTCATCATGCATTTTGGATATCAGCTCCGCCACAGCAAGACAGGGCAATGAACAGAGTCATGAGGCCCTCTTTTCAATCCCTAGCTCCCGACTGACATTTTTAGACAGACCCTGGGCCAGAAGGGAACCTAGTGCCTTCAAGGCAAGGACGCAGTGCTGGCAGAATTTATCACCTGCTACCTGAAGAGACCTTGGGCCACGAATAACCAGCATTGATAGCCGGGTACTACATCAAGGGCCGTGGGTGAGCCTCTGAGATGTGATGGCTTCAGGTGAGACTTGGGACATTCGCAGCTGTGGTGGCTATGGAGAGAGACTTCTGTCTGAGAAAAGTGGAAAGAAAAGTCAAGGAGACTTTGTCTTACACCTTAGGTTCCAGCACGGCCACAGTGAGGAGGAGCCCCAAGTGGACTATTGTGGTTTGTGATTCCAGGAGTTGACTCTTGATGACATTTTCTGGACCTGCTCTGGGCCAATGGGGAGCTCACTGACATGAATGGTGTGTCCCAGGCCAGGCACCATTTACCACAAGCTGATGTAAGAGACCTTGGGCTTTAAGGGAACATCAATGGCAAAACTCCATGTGACCTGGGGTGGTGGTGGCTATGAGGTCAGGCTTCTCTGTCTTTGGACAAGGAACAAAAGAGTGGAGAAAATTTTGTTGTGTGGTTTTAGTGTCAGTTCAGCTGCAATCCAGTAGAACACTAGGTACACTTCTAAGGTTTTTGACTCTAGTCCTTGACTCCTGCACAGCAGTTCTGGACCCACATGGAGACGGGGGTGGGTCTCGCTGCCCTGACAGAAGGACACAGGCCTAACTAGCTTTGCTACCTGCTAATTGTAGAGTCCTTGGGCCTTAAGCACTAGGCAGTAGCCATAGGCAGTAGCCAGGAACTGGTTACAACAGGCCTTGGGTGAGACCCAGCACTGTGGTGGTTTCAAGTCTGATCCAATGCAGTCACTGTAGTAGTGACACAGGGGTGCTTGTGTCACTCCACCCCCAACTTTAAATGTCTCAGAACAAATGCACACAGAGTTACTCTGTACGTATGGGAGAAAACAAGGGAAGAGAACAAGAGTCTCTGCCTGGTAATCCAGAGAATTCTCCCTGTCCCAACCATCACGGTGGTACCTCTACAAGTCTGCAAGAACCATAGCATTACTGGGCGTGGGGTGCCCCCTAGAGCAGACACAGCTTAGATCACAACACCCAAGCCTTTCCAAATTGCCTTGGAAAGCCTTAAAAGAAAGATGGCTACAAATAAGCCTAGACAATGAAGACTACAGTAAATACATAACTCTTCAATGCCCAGACACTGAACAGCATCTACTAGTGTCAACATCATGCGGGAAAACATGATCTCACTACATGAGCTAAATAAGGTACCAGAGACCAATCCTGGAGAAACAGATATGTGACCTTTCAGACAGAGAAATTAAAATAGCTGTGTTGAGGAAACTCAAGGAAATTCAAGATAGCATAGAGAAGAAATTTAGAATCCTATTAGATAATTTTAACAAAGAGATTGAAATTATTAAAAAGAGAGACACAGACATTCTGAAGCTGAAAAATGCAATTGGCATACTCAAGAATACATCAGAGTCCCTCAACAGCAGAACTGATCAAGCAGGAGAAAGAATTAGTGAACCTGAAGACAGACCAGTTGAAAATACATAGAGGAGGCCAGGCGCAGTGGCTCACACCTGTAATCCCAGCACTTTGGGAGGCTGAGGTGGGCAGATCATAAGGTCAGGAGTTTGAGCCTGACCACCATGATGAAACCCCTTCTCTACTAAAAATACAAATATTAGCCGGGCATGGTGGCACATGCCTATAATCCCAGCTACTCAGAAGGCTGAGGAAGGAGAATTACTTGAAGCCAGGAGGCAGAGGTTGCAGTGAGCGGAGATCACACCACTGCACTCCAACCTGGACTACAGAGCAATACGCCATCTCAAAAAAAAAAATACATAGAGGAAAAAGAATAAAATGCAATGAAGCATGCTTTCAGGATCCAGTAAATAGACTTAAAAGGACAATTTTAAGAGTTATTAGCTTTTAAAAGGAGGTAGAGAAAGAGATAGGGGTAGAAAGTTTATTCAAAGGAATAATAACAGAGGACTTCCCAAACCTACAGGAAAATATCAATATCCAAGTACAGGAAGGTAATAGAACACCAAGCAGATTTAACCTAGAGAAGACTACCTCAAGGCATTTAATAATCAAACTTCTGAAGGTCAAGGGTAGAGATAGGACCCTAAAAGCAGCAAGAGGAAAGAAATGAATAACATACAGTGAAGCTCTAATACATCTGGCAGCAGATTTTCAGTGGAAACTTTATAGGCCAGGAGAGAGTGGCATGATACATTTAAAGTGCTAAAGAAAAAACTTTTACCCTATAACAATACATGTGGTGAAAATATCCTTCAAGCATAAAGGAGAAATAAAGACATTCCCAGACAAACAGAAGTTGAGGGATTTCATCAGTATCAGACCTGTTGTACAAGAAATGCTAAAGGAAATACTTCATTCAGAAAGAAAGAAAAAACATTAATGAGCAGTACATAGTACCTGAATGTACAAACCTCACTAGTAGTAGCAAGTACACAGAAAAACACAGAATATTATAATATTGGAACTGTGGTGTGCAAACTACTCTTATGCTAAGCAGAAACACTAAATGATGAACTAATCAAAAGAAGTAACTACAACAATCTTTGAAGACATACTCAGTACAATAAGATATAAATAGACACCACAAGAAGTTCAAAAGTCAGGGAACAAAGTTAAGGTGTAGAGTTTTTCTTAATTTTCTTTGTGCTTGTTTGTTTGTTTATGCAAATAGTGTTAAGTTGTTATCGGGTTAAAATAATGGGTTATAAGATAGTATTTGCAAGCCTCATGGTAACCTCAAGCCAAAACACATACAATGAATACACAAAAAATAAAAAGCAAGAAACTAAATCATATCTCCAGAGAAGAACATCTTCACAACAAGAAGACAAGAAGGAAAGAAAGAAGGAAAAGAAGTTCATAAAACAACCAGAAAACAAATAAAATGTCAGGAGTAAGTCCTTACCTATCAATAATAGCATGGAATGTAAGTATCCTAAACTGACCAATCAAAAGACATAGACTGTCTGAACGGATGAAAACACAAGACCCATTCATCTATTGCCTACAGAAGAAACACTTCACCTGTGAAGACACACATAGACTGAAAATAAAGGGATGGAAAAAGTTATTTCTTGCCAATGGAAACCAAAAAGAGCAAGAGTTTTATCTCCGATAAAATATATTTCAAAGAAAGTCACTATATAATGGTAAAGGGGTCAATTCAGCAAGAGGATATACTAAAAATTTTAAATATGTAATATATGCACCCAACATGGCAGCACCCAGATATATAAAGAGAATATTATTAGAGCTAAAGAGAGAGAAAGGCCCCAATACAATAATAGTTGGAGACTCCAACACTCCTCTTTCAGCATTGGACAGATCTTTCAGACAGAAAAATCAACAAAGAAACATCAGACTTAATCTGCACTGTAGACCAAATGGATCCAATAGATATTTACAGAACATTTTTTCCAATGGTTGCAGAATTCTTTTCCTCAGCACATGGATCATTCTCAAAGATAGTCCACATGTTAGATCACAAAACAAAACTTAAAACAGTGAAAAAAATTGAAATCATATCAAGCATCTTCTACGATCACAATAGAATGTAACTGGTAATAATAAGAATTTTGGAACCTATACAAATACATAGAAATTTAAAAATATTCTCCTGAGAGAGCAGTGGGTCAATGAAGATATTAAGAAGAAAATTGAAAAAAATTCTAAAAACAAATGATAATAGAAACCCAACATACCAAAACCTATGTGATGCAATAAAAGCAGAACTAAAAGGGAAATGTATAGCTATTAGTGCCTACATCCAAAAAAAAAGAAAATTTCAAATGAGTAATCTAACAACGCATATATATGTGTGTGTATATACATATATATATACATATATATATACCCACACATATATGTGTATATATATATACACACACATATATGTGTATATATATATACACATACACATATATGTGTATATATATATATACACATACACATATATGTGTGTATATATATATATATACACATACACATATATATGTGTATATATATATACACACACATATATATGTATATGTGTATGTGTGTGTGTGTGTGTGTGTATATATATATATATAAATTGTACTTTAAGTTCTGGGGTACATATGCAGAACATGCAGGTTTGTTACATAGGTATACATGCGCCATAGTGGTTGGCTGCATCCATCACCCTGTCATCTACATTAGGTATTTCTCCTAAGGTTATATCTCCCCTAGCCCCCCACTACTGACAGACCCCAGTGTGTGATGTGTTCTCATTGTTCAGCTCCCACTTATGAGTGAGAACATGTGGTGTTTGGTTTTCTGTTCTTGTGTTAGTTTGCTGAGAATGATGATTTCCAGCTTCACCTACGTCCCTGCAAACAACATGAACTCATCCTTTTTATGGGTGCATAATATCCTATGGCGTATATGTGTGCCACACTTTCTTTATCCAGTCTATCATTGATGGGCATTTGGGTTGGTTTTAAGTCTTTGCTATTGTGAACAGTGCTGCAATATACATATGTGTGCACATGTCTTTATAATAGAATGATTTATCATTCTTTGGGTATACACCCAGTAATGAGATTGCTGGGTCAAATGGTATTTCTGGTTCTAGATCCTTGAGGAATTGCCACACTGTCGTCCACAATGGTTGAACTAATTTACACTTCCACCTGCAGTGTCAAAGTGTTCCTATTTCTCCACATCCTCTCCAGCATCTGTTGTTTCCGGACTTTTTAATGATTGCTATTCTAACTGGAGTGAGTTGGTATCTCAATGTGGTTTTGATTTGCATTTCTCTAATGACCAGTGATGATGAGCTTTTTTTCATATGTTTGTTGGCTGCATATATGTATCCTTTTGAGAAATGTCTGTTCATATCCTTTACCCACTTTTTGATGGGGCTGTCTTTTTCCTGTAAATTTGTTTAAGTTCTTTGTAGATTCTGGATAGCAGCCCTTTGTCGGATAGGTAGCCTGCAAACATTTTCTCCCATTCTGTAGGTTGCCTGTTCACCCTGATGATAGTTTCTTTTGCTGTGCAGAAGCTCTTTAGTTTAATTAGATCCCATTTGTCTATTTTGGCTTTTGTTGCAATTGCTTTTGGTGTTTTAGTCATGAAGTCTTTGCCCATGCCTATGTCCTGAATGGTATTGCCTAGGTTTTAGGTCTTACATTTAAATCTTTACTCCATCTTGAGTTAATTTTTGTATAAGGTGTAAGGAAGTGATCCAGTTTCAGCTTTCTGCATATGGCTAGCCAGTTTTCACAACACCATTTATTAAATAGGGAATCCTTTTCCAATTGCTTGTTTTTGTCAGGTTTGTCAAAGATCAGATGGTTGTAGTTGTGTGGCATTATTTCTGAGGCCTCTGTTCTGTTCCTTTGGTCTATATATCTGTTTTGGTATGTATCATGCTGTTTTGATTACTGTAGCCTTATAGTAAGTTTGAAGTCAAGTAGCGTGATGTTTCCAGTGTTTTTTGTTTTCTTTTTTCCTTAGAATTATCTTGGCTATGTGGGCTCTTTTTTGGTTCCATATGAAATTTAAGGTGGTTTTTTCCAATTCTGTGAAGAAAGTCAGTGATCGCTTGATGGGGATAGCATTGAATCTATAGATTACTTTGGTCAGCATGGCCATTTTCATGATATTGATTCTTCCTAACCATGAGCATGGAGTGTTTTTCCATTTGCTTGTGTCCTCTCTTATTTCCTTGAGCAGTGGTTTGTAGTTCTCCTTGAAGGAGTCCTTCACATCCCTTATAAGTTGTATTCCTAGGTATTTAATTCTTTGTAGCAATTGTGAATGGGAGTTCACTCATGATTTGGTTGTCTGTTATTGATGTATAGGAATGCTTGTGATTTCTGCACATTGATTTTGTATCCTGAGACATTGCCGAAGTTGCTTATCAGCTTAAGGAGATTTTGGGCTGAGACGATGAGGTCTTCTAAATACACAACCATGTCACCTGCAAATAGAGACAATTTGACTTCCTCTTTACCTATTTGAATACCCTTTATTTCTTTCTCTTGCCTGATTGCCCTGGCTAGAACTGATTGTGCTGGCCAGAACTTCCAATACTATGTTTAGTAGGAGTGGTGAGAGTGGGCATCTTTGTCTTGTGCCAGTTTTCAAAGGGAATGCTTCCAGTTTTTGCCCATTCAGTATGATGTTGGCCATGGGTTTGTCATAAATAGCTCTTATTATTTTGAGATACGTTCCATCAATACCTTGTTTATTGAGAGTTTTTAGCATGAAGTGTTGTTGAATTTTGTTAAAGGCCTTCTCTGCATCTATTGAGATAATCATGTGGTTTTTGTTTTTGGTTCTGTTTATGTGATGGATTATGTTTATTGATTTGTGTATGTTGAACCAGCCTTGCATCCCAGGGATGAAGCTGACTTGATCATGATGGATAAGCTTCTTGATGTGCTGTTGGATTTGGTTTGCCAGTATTTTATTGAGGATTTTTGCATTGATGTTCATCAGGGATATTTGCCTGAAGTTTTCTTTTTTATTTGTATCTCTACCAGGTTTTGGTATCAGGATGATGTTGGTCTCCTAAAATGAGTTAAGGAAGATTCCCTCTTTTTGTATTGTTTAGAATAGTTTCAAAAGGAATGGTACCAGCTCCTCTTTGTACCTCTGGTACAATTCAGCTGTGAAACTGTCTGGTCCTGGACTTTTTTTTGGTTGGTAGGCTATTAATTGCTACCTCAATTTCAGACCCTGTTATTGGTCTATTCAGGGATTTGACTTCTTCCTGGTTTAGTCTTGGGAGGGTATAAGTGTCCAGAAATTTATCCATTTCTTCTAGATTTTCTGTTTTATTTGCATAGAGATGTTTATAGTATTCTCTGATGGTAGTTTGTATTTCTGTGGGATTGGTGGTGATATCACCTTTATCATTTGTAATTGCATCTATTTGATTCTTTTCTCTTTTCTTCATTAGTCTGGCTAGTGGTATATCTATTTTGTTGATCTTTTCAAAAAACCAGCTCCTGGATTCATTTTTTTGAAGGGTGTTTTGTGTCTCTATCTCCTTCAGTTCTGCTCTGATCTTAGTTATTTCTCGTCTTCTGCTGGCTTTTGGATTTGTTTTTGCCTTTCTAGTTCCTTTAATGTTAGGATGTCAATTTTAGATCTTTCCTGCTTTTTCTTTTGGGCATTTAGTGCTATAAATTTCTCTCTACACACTGCTTGAAATGTGTCCCAGAGATTCTGGTACATTGTGTCTTCATTCTCATTGGTTTCAAAGAACATCTTTATTTCTGCCTTCATTTTGGTATTTACCCAGTAGTCATTCAGGAGCAGATTGTTCAGTTTCCATGTCATTGTGTGGTTTTGAGTGAGTTTCTAAATACTGAGTTTTAATTTGATTCCATTGTGGTCTGAGAGACTGTTTTTTATGGTTTCCGTTCTTTTGCATTTGCTGAGGAGTGTTTTACTTCCAATTATGTGGTCAGTTTTGGAATAGGTGTGATGCGATGCTGAGAAGAATGTATGTTCTGTTGATTTGGGGTGGAGGGTTCTGTAGATGCCTATTAGGTCTGCTTGGTCCAGAGCTGAGTTCAAGTCCTGGATATCCTTGTTAGTTTTCTGTTTCATTGATCTGTCTAATATAGACAGTGGGGTGTTAAAGTCTCCCACTATTACTGTGTAAGAGTCTAAGTGTTGGTCAGGCATGGTGGCTCATGCCTGTAATCCAAGCACTTTGGAGGCCAAGGCAGGAGGATCACCTGAGGTTGGGAGTTCAGGACCAGCCTGACCAACATGGTGAAATCCCGTCTTAAAAAAAAAAAAGAAAGAAAAAAAGAGTCTAAGTGTCTTTGTAGGTCTCTAAGAACTTGCTTTATGAATCTGAGTGCTCCTGCATTGTGTGCATATATATTTAGGATCATTAGCTCTTCTTGTTGCATTGATCCCTTTATCACTATGTCTCTTTACCCTTCTTTGTATTTTTTGATTTTTGATGGTTTAAAGTCTGTTTTATCAGAGACCAGGATTACAACCCCTGCTTTTCTTTGCTTTCCATTCTCTTGGTAAATCTTCTTTCATCCCTTTATTTTGAGCCTATGTGTGCCTTTGCACACTAGATGAGTCTTCTGAATACAGCATACTGATGGGTCTTGACTCTTTATCCAATTTGCCAGTCTGTGTTTTTTAATTGGGGGCATTTAGCCCATTTACATTTAATTTTTTTTTATTTTTCTTTTTGTTAGCCCATTTACATTTAAGGTTAATATTGTTACGTGTGAAATTGATCCTGCCATTATCATGCAAGCTGGTTATTTTGCCCATTAGTTGATGCAGTTTCTTCTTAGAGTTGATGGTCCTTACAATTTGGTATGTTTTTGCAGTGGCTGGTACGAGTGTTTGTTTACATATTTAGTGCTTCCTTCTGGAGCTCTTGCAGGGCAGGCCTCAGCATTTGCTTGTTTGTAAAGGATTTTATTTCTCCTTCACTTATGAAGCTTAGTTTGGCTGGATATGAAACTCTGGGTTGAAAATTCTTTTCTTTAAGGATGTTGAATATTGGCCCCCACTCTCATCTGGCTTGTAGGATTTCTTCTGAGAGATCTGCTGTTAGTCTGATGGGCTTCCCTTTGTGGGTAACCCAATCTTTCTCTCTGGCTTTCCTTACCATTTTTTCCTTCATTTCAACCTTGGTGAATCTGATTATGTGTTTTGGGGTTGCTCTTCTTGAGGAGTACCTTTGTGGGGTTCTCTGTATTTCCTGAATTTGAATGTTGGCCTGCCTTGCTAGGTTGGGAAAGTTCTCCAGGATAATATCCTGAAGAGGGTTTTTCAACTTGGTTTCATTCTCCCCTTCACTTTCAGGTACAACGATCAAACATAGATTTGATCTTTTCACATAATGCCGTATTTCTTGGAGGCTTTGTTCATTTCTTTTCACTTGTTTGTCTTTAATTCTGTCTTCTCGCTTTATTTCATTGAGTTGATCTTCAATCTCTGATATTCTTTCTTCTGTTTAATTGATTTGGATATTGAAACTTGTATATGCTTCAAGAAGTTCTTGTGCTGTGTTTTTCAGCTCCATCAGGTTGTTTATGTTCCTCTCTAAACTGATTATTCTAGTTAGTATTTCATCTAACCTTTTCCCAAGGTTCTTAGCTTCCTTGCATTGGGTTCGAACATGCTCCTTTAGCTCAAAGACGTTTGTAATTACCCAGCTTCTGAAGGCTGCTTCTGTCAATTCATCAAACTCATTCTCCATCCAGCTTTGCTCCCTTGGTTCTTGAGGAGCTGTGATCCCTTAAAGGAGAAGAGGTGTTCTGGTTTTTGGAGTTTTCAGACTTTTTGCACTGGTTTCTTCCCATCTTCGCAGATTTATCTACTTTTGGTCTTTGAGGTCAGTGACCTTTGGATGGGGTCTCTGAGTGGATGTCCTTTTTGTTGATGTTGAAACTATTTATTTCTGTTTGTTAGTTTTCCTTTTAACAGTCAGGCCTCTCTGCTGCAGGTCTGCTGGAGTTTGCTGGAGATCCACTCAAGACTTTGCTTGCCTGAGAATCTCCAGCAGAGGCTGCAGAACAGCAAAGACTGCTGCCTGTTCCTTCCACTGGTAGCTTTGTCCCAGAGGGATATCTACCAGATGCCAGACAGAGCTCTCCTGTATGTGGTGTCTGTTGGCCGCTACTTGCAGATGTCTCCCAGTCAG
The DNA here is from genome assembly GCA_963573385.1 of Cacajao melanocephalus. Classification (NCBI taxonomy): domain Eukaryota; kingdom Metazoa; phylum Chordata; class Mammalia; order Primates; family Pitheciidae; genus Cacajao; species Cacajao melanocephalus. Next base: position 11,826 of record CAUYLG010019920.1, read on the forward strand.
GGTGATACACAGGGGTCAGGGAGCCACTTGAGGAGGCAGTCTGTCCCTTAGCAGAGCTTGAACGCTGCATTGGGAAATCTGCTGCTCTCTTCAGAGCTGCCAGGCAGAGACGTTTACATCTGCTGAAGCTGTACCCACTATAGCCCGTTTTCCCAGGTGCTATGTCCCAGGAAGGTGGGAGCTTTATTTATAAATCCCTGATGGACTGCTTCCAATTTTTCAGAGATGACCTGCCCAGCAGGGACATCTAGTGAGGCAGTCTGCCTGCAGCTGCTCAGCTGTGTTGAGCTCCGCACAGTTTGAAGTTCCCAGCAGCTTTGCTTACACTGTGAGGTTGAAACTGCCTACTTGAGCCTCAGCAATGGTGGACACCCACCATCCCCAAGCTCAAACATCCCAGGTTGAGCTCAGACTGCTGTGTTGGCTATGAGAATTTCAATCCAGTGGATCTTAGCTTGCTGGTCTCTGTAAGGGTGGGATCCACTGAGCCAGATCACTTAGCTCCCTGGCTTCACCCCCTTTCCAGGGGAGTGAACAGTTTTGTCTCACTGGTATTCCAGGCACCAGTGGGGTATGAAAAAAAAAACTGCAGCTAGCTTGGTTTCTGTCTAAATGACTGCCCAGTTTCGTGCTAGAAACCCAGGGCCCTGGTGGTTGTGTAGGTACTGCAAGGAATCTCCTGGTACTGGGGCTGTGAAGACCATGGGAAAAGTGCAGTATCTGCACTGGAGTGCAGGGAACAGTCTCTATTGGCTTCCCTCGTCTAGGTGAGGGAGTTCCCCAGTCCCTTGCACTTCCCATGTGAGGTAACACCCCACCCTGCTTTGGCTTGCCCTCCTTGGGCTGCACCCACTGCCCAACCAGTCCCAATGAGATGAGCCAGGTACCTCAGTTAGAAATGTGGAAATCACCCAACTTCTGCATTGATCTCGCTGGGAGCTGCACACCAGAGCTGATCCTATTTGGCCATCTGGTCCGGGGACTAACTAACTATTTATTTATTTATTTATTTATTTATTTTTCTGAGATGGAGTCTTACTCTTGTTGCCCAGGCTGAAGTGCAGTGGCAAACTCCCTGCTCACCACAATGTCTGCCTCCCAGGTTCAAACAATTCTCTTGCCTCAGCCTCTCAAGTAGCTGGGATTACAGGAATGTGCCGCCATGCCCAGCTTATTCTGTATTTTTTAATAGAGACAGGGTTTCTCCATGTTGGTCAGGCTGATCTCAAACTCCCGACCTCAGGTGATCCTCCCACCTCAGCCTCCCAAAGTGCTGGGATTACAGGCATGAGCCATTACACCCAGCCCCAGTGCATCTTAAAGAACTAGAAAAGCAAAAGCAAACCAAACCCAAAATTAGTAGAAGAAAAGAAATGATAAAGATCAGAGCAGAAGCAAATGAATTGAAATGAAAAAAAAAAAGCTATACAAAAGATTAATAAAACAAAAAATTGCTATTTTAAAGTTGAACAAAATTGACAAACCTTTAGTCGGACTAAGAAAAGAAAGAGAAGAGGATCCAAATAAAGTCAGAAATGAAAAAGGAGGCATTACAACTGGTACTGCAGAAATTCAAAGAGTCATTACTGGCTACTATGAGCAACTATATGTGAATAAATTGGAAAATCTAGAAGGACTAGACAAATGCCTTGATGCATACAACCTACTCAACTGAGCCAGACATAAATTTAAAACCTTGTTATTTAAAACCATTAATAGGTAATGAGATTGAAGCTGCAATAAAATGTCTCCCAGTACAGAAAGGCTGAAACCTGATGGCCTTACTCCTGAATTCTACCAAACATTTCAAGAATTACTAACACCAATCATACTCAAAACTATTCCAAAAAATAGATGAAGTGGGAATACTTTCAAACTCATCCTATGTACCTAGTATTACACTGATACTAAAACCAGACAAGACACAACAACAACAAGAAGACCATGGGCCAATATCTTGCCTAAATTTTGATACAAAAATTCTCAACAAAATACTAGCAAACCAAATTCAACAATACATTACAAAGATAATTCATCATGTCCAACAGGATTTATCTCTTGGATGCAAGGATAATTCAACCTATGTAAATGAATCAATGTAATACATCATGTAAACAGAATGAAGCGTAAAAATCATATAATCATTTCAATCAATGTTGAAAAGCATTTGATACAATTCAACATCTCTTTGTGAAAAAAAACTAAAAAAACTGGGGATAGTAAAAACATGCCTCAAGATAATAAAAGCCATATACAACAGGCCAATAGCTAGTATCATACTGAATGGGGAAAAACTGAAAGCCTTTCCTCTGAAATCTGGAACATGACAAAGATTCCCACTGTCACTACTGCTATTCAAGATAGTACTGGAAGTCCTAGCTAAAGCAATTAGATAAGAAAAAGATATAAAGGGCATCCAAATTAAAAAGGAAGAAGACAAATTATTTTTGTTTGCGGATAATATCATCTTATATTTGGAAAACTCCAAAGACTCCACAAGGAAACTATCAAAACTGATAAACAAATTGAGTAAAGCTATAGGTATAAAATCAACATGCAAAAATCAGTAGCATTTCTATATGCCAATAATGAACAGCATGAAAAAGAAATTTCCAAAGTAATCCCATTTAAAATTGCCACTAACAAAATTAAATACATATGAACTAACTTAATCAAAGAAGTGAAAGATTTCTATAATCAAAACTATAAAATACTGAGGCAAAACATTGAAGAGGAAACCAAAAAATGGAAACATATTCTATGTTCATGGATTGGAATAATCAATCTAGTATAATTAAAATGTCCATACTACCAAAAGCAGAGTATAGATTGAATGCAATCATTATCTAAATACCAATGACATTTTTCACAGAAATAGAAAAGCAATCTAGGCTGGTGTTGAGTGTCTGTGGCTTTTCCAGGTGCATGCTACAAGTTCTCAGGGGATCTACCATTCTGGGGTCTGGAGGATGGTGGCCCTCTTCTCACAGCTCCAATAGGCAGTGCCCCAGAACCCCATATCCCTTCCACATTGTACCAGCAGAGGTTCTCCATGAGAGATCTGCCCCGGCACCAAACTTCTGCCTGGACATCCAGGCGTTTCCATACACGCTCTGAAATCTAGGCAGAGGTTCCCAAACCCAATTATTGACTTCTGTGCACTGGCAGGCTTAGCACCATGTGAAAGCTGCCAAGCCTTGAGACTTGCACTCTCTGAAGCCACAGCCCGAGCTCTACACTGGCCCCTTTCAGCCATGGCTGGAGCAGCTGGGATGCAGGGCACCAAGTCCCTAGGCTGCATACAGCATGAGGACCTTAAGCCTGGCCCATGAAACCACTTTTTTCTCCTAGGCCTCCTAGTCTATGATGGGAGGGGCTTCTGTGAAGACCTCTGA